>JAUMTS010328840.1:0-14150 GCA_032273385.1 Ophiopholis aculeata | reverse complement strand
GGGCAGGGGGGCGAAGTGTCCTGTTACCAATGTGACATGCTCCCACAAAATTAGTATAAAGTGCCCATAGTGTGTGATTGTCTTGTTGTGTTTATTGATGCAAACTTCACTCTTTAATGTGTAACTTCAAACTGTCTTCAAACTTTTCAAAGGTTATACTATACTAATGTGCTTTATATGTTTAGTTTGGACTTGATGTCAATGCATATCTTTGATGCATAACTGTGTTAACAAAATTGCAGGTGATTTATAGTGCACTATGCCACCCTGAATTTGTATTATACCACAAGGCCTCAACACAATTTACAGATGTTCGCTGACTACTGTGGCCCAAGTCGCCCCATACCATAGCCGTAGCATCATTTTCAGGAACCACTGCAACCTCTAGGGGCACATTAGGCCTACCTTAATCAGCCCTCAATTATACCATCGCAGCCAGGATCAGCTCCACTGACCTTCCTACAGGTTTCCACAAGTAAGTTCCTTGTACACTCAATTGGGGGTGGATGATAATTGAAAATAGTCAGATTTGACAGATGCCGTATATTTGATCCTAAATGGGGATGATTGGGGTTAAAAAAAGAGACCCTACCTGTCAAAATAGCCCAAAGTAGACCTAATTTGAAAAAACAGCGTTGACATTAATGCTCAAATCGAAAATTAAGATGCGATTCACCAGTTGTGTTGACAAGATGGCTGAGGTAGGGGAATTGGACAAACAAGAAAGAAATTTAAATTACACACATACTGTTGCAAATCAATATGGATTCTGTCTCCAACCTAGTGGTCTGATAGATGAGATAAAATAGGCTGAATAAACTGCACATGGTCAGTCAATATATTTATTTCACAACCTTGAAAAATGAAAGCCATGTAAAATATTATTTTGTTACCCAGTTTTGTATTAATATTGCTGCATATATGGTTATATATTTTAATATTTTTGTAATGTTGTACAAGATTAAAATGATAGATGACTTGTTGAATTTAACTTGTACCTATAAATATGATGATCATAATTTAATCAAGTGTAAGATTGACTAAGAACTGGATAAACCAATGGAATTTTCATAGTGCAGGTTGAATTAACCAAATATAGAGAGAATTAAACTTCTACTGCACTCACTGAGGAGTTTTTATCTCAAATCATTTCAGGACCAACTGGTCCTTTCATCAATGGGCAGATGTTTTAAGGTGCTGAGATCCAGTGTTTCTAGAAGTATTTCTAGAAGTGGTGTTTAACTTGTAGATCTCGACAAAAATCTGGATGTTTATGAACTGGGTCCCAGAACTTGTAATACCACTCAGCTCTTGGGTCAATTTGCATTTTGTATACTTTATTTTTCATGTCAAAAGTATTTCAAAATAATACACCAACTCACTAATTAAGTTTGTCACATTTAAGGGCAACATGACAATTTGTCTTCATCGTTTATTTACCTAACATTGTAATTGACTCATAGAGGCGTGAAAAAGTATAACATCTGTTTATATATTTTGTTTTTCTAACTTTGATTAACTTAAATTATTATGCATATATAACTACAAACTAGTACAAAGGCATTTTAAGAATGAGTGTATCTGATTGTTTAATGGTTAATGGTTACCATATACACAGCAAAATTCACATCTGGTAGGCTCCTAACATGTGGTCTTGACTCTTAAGTTGATGATGTGGTAAGATCTTAGTAGGAGCCTACGACACAACTGTGTGTGTACTCCAGAGTTCCTAAAGAGCTCCTAAGGGGTCAGAGTACCTATACAGTCCTAGTTTAAAGTACCTATAGATGGAGTTTAAAGGCATGTAAGTACTTTGTGGTGACACTCGGAGAACACATGCAGGGCCTACCACATGCTCAACTTCAAAATCACGAATCTGGCTGTGTTAGTTGTGCTGTATAGTGCTTGATGGGCACTTTCTAGCAGGCAAACAGTTGAAACGTTGGGGACACTTTGGTATAATGATGTACACATACATGAACAAAATTGACAGGAACAAAGTATACTTTGCATTCAACAATTATGCGGTGGAATAAATGCACTATTCAGTAATGCATGGTATGTTTAAACAATGGAATTAATTCCATCAAACACTTGATGAACATGTTCACACATTCATCAAGAATGCGGTAGAAACTATGCAGTAACCAGTAATGCATGGTATGTTTTATTCCATCAAACACTTGATAAACAGGTTCCACATGAACAAATATACTTGAAGTCTCACATATTCAGTGAGTATGCGGTGGAATAAATGCGTCCACTGGTAATGCATTGTGTGTTTAATTTCATCAAACACCTGATGAATGGGTTTAACAGGAACAAAGTATATTTAAAATCTCACCTATTCATCAAGTATGCGGTAGAATAAATACAGTAACCAGTATTGCATAGTATGTTTTATTCCATCGAACAGTTGCTGATCCGGTTCCATAGGAATAAAGTAGAGAAACCAAATATCACTCATTCATCAAGTATGCGGTAGAATAAATACACTATTAAATAATGCATGGTGTGCTTTATTCTACCCTGCAGTTTGTGAATAAATGGCATCAACAGTGCAAGAGCTTTTGGAAATTCAGATAATCAATATTAATATTTCAGCCAGGATTTTTAACTTTGATTTCAAGCCCTAATGTTAATATATATTAATGAACACCTTACGGTAACCACGGTAACCCCTCCTTCCAGACTATACTGCTGTTATACCTTGACTTTTTGTACATGTAAATTATATCTGTACAGTGGACTATTTTCTTGATGTAATTTTTTCTCTGTACAGCAGACTTTTTTCTTGATATATATAAGGATTTTTTGATAATACATGTAGGAATACCAGTCAGTGAAAATCTGGAGTATGAATTGTTTGCAAAGAACTTCTTTTTAAGAAAGTTTCTTGGCGTCTGAGGGGTCCATATTATTAAAACTCAGATTGGTTTTGGTAGAGTAAGCACTTGTTTTGCAATTTTTTCAAATAACCTTTTTCACAACATTTTTCATAATAACATAATTGTGCAGCCAAAGAAATAATTTAACAGTTTTTTCAAGGAAAAGTGTGGGGTTAGAGACATAATTTTGTTTGTTTGTTTGGCTTACTCAAAGGAAGACAAGGGCTTTTTTGAAGAAAATGTGATTTAAAATCCGGTAAGGGAAATTCAGAAAAAATCATGTTAAAACTTACTGGAAAAATACCCACAATTTCTCCTAGGTTTAAAACAATTTACTGTAAAAGTTAAAATGTTTGCGCTACATTTACTTTTGTGCTTGTGCTCTTTCAGTTGCGCTAAATTCAGCTATTATTAGTCATTTTAATTTGTGGACGCGTATTTACAGTTTCCACGCAGTCATTCTCAACACAAGCGTATCACGCAGCTAAATAAGCGTGACCCCAAGCATGTACATGAACGGCGCCCGTCTTGTAATAATCTGTTGGCCAATCACGGAACAGTATACCGTTTTCAGGCATTTGTCGCCAAGGGTTGTCTTCCGGATATTTACGCAGGTAACGCTGGGGTTTAAAATACGCGTCCACAAATTAAAATTACTAATAATAGCCAGAACATACAAAAAACGCGCACATATATTCATTTTGTGCGTAGGTCTATGTAATGAAGCTCAAAATTGTTCAAAATGTACAAAACACAAAAAAATTACATGTGCGAAAATTTCCACTTTTACAGTATTTTGCCCTTGGTTTAAATGGTTCATATAACTGGTTATTAAGATTTTCATTGACTGTATATAATTTTATATTGTATACCAAATTATTTGTCCAAGTTGTAGTGTAAGCAACAACAAATAACCTGCTATTTTGCCTATGATGTAGAGAAGCCTTGTTAAAAATTATTTTTGCATATCGGAATTAAAACAGCATTGTACATAAGAATAATTTCTACTCTCTAGTTTGGATTTTTTCTTTTGATATCTGTGAGATAGTATGAAGTATAGGTATAAAAATGCTGACTAGAATTTCTTGAAAAGGTAAAAATGCTGACTAGAATCTCTTGAAAACTGAATGGTCTGAAAAGTGCTTATATTGACAATTCCGATATGCAAATTAAGCACATGGTCAAACCCAAATGTTGTGATGGAAACTTTCCGATGGTCTGAGAGATGTGTTCTGGTCTCTGATTGGTTGAAAGTGAGATATGGTGTGTTTGGGATGATGGTGAGATGAGAGAAGATTGCTTAGGTAAGATTGGAGAATAAAGTTAGTTATGGACGGGTCTGTGAGATGAGTGGATGTGTGCTAATGATAAAGAAACATTAATGAAGACTTGTTGAAGATATATGTAGAACTTACTAGAAGCAGCAAATAAAACTTATATAATTAGCATAGAGCACATTTAGCGTCAAAAGACCGTTTATTATCTTGTATCTCGGTTGGTATATAGACTGGGTTACCTGACAGTTATGTAGGTTTAAAAAAACGCCATATCAGAATTCTTCAACTTCAATGTGGTTAATAATAATAACTCATGGACTCAATACCAGCAAACTGGCCGAATTTAATTGTAATCTTCCTGTTATTCACCATTATGTGGTACTATGATACAAATTCAATCTCAGGAAAGCAACATTCTGATATAGGTAACGCAACAACCTCGGTTAACTAAGGTCCCTCGTGGAAAGCACTGCTAGTTCACTGATAAGGCTACCTTCTTTGAAGCTGTCTTAATATATATATATATATATTTAAAGTAAACATTAGTAAAGCAACATGCTAAAGCTACCTTCGTGAAATTCGTGTAATTATTTATAATACCAAATAATCTTGTATTTTGTGTTTTAACTTCTTTTGTTGAATAAATTTAGATGATTGATATATGATGAAAGTTAAATGACCAATAAGCTAGTAGAAAAACAACTATTGTGGTATATCAAAGTTCTTCAATTTAATGTGGTAAATAACAATGTTTCATGTACTTAAAACCTACAAATTAGTTCAAAATTTGCATTTTACTAAGTTGTTCAGCGACATTAACTTTTCACATACATGACAAATCGGAGTTAATCAAACAAAACTGTCAAGAATGTTGTTAAGACGTAGCTAGTTGCTCAATACAAATAAGGCAGCAATTACAATAAGCATTGTGAATATTTAAAACTATCGTAACAGCACACATAAGTATTTTCGATTATCTTAAAATAACGCAACAGCACAACAAGCATTTCTGATTATTTTAACAAACTAACGTAACAGCTATTTTAACCTACCTGTTAATCTATCTCTGGCTAAACGTCTCGACTCCATCCACGGAAACATGCCCTGAAAAGCTACGGGAATCGGCCGGTGAGCTGGCACCCGAATTACCGCCGTATTGCACTCAAGTCCTCCTATCCCATCTAATGGGTATATGCCTGAAATCTGATCATTGATGATACCAGATGGAGTGTAGAAGAATCTGGAACTATGATCATTGTGATCTGAGTCTGATTTTTCATCATCTGTGCCACCACCATCTGATGATGCGGGATGTGCTGGCGGGGAGGAGGATGAGGATGGGATGTTCAAAATCCGGCTGATGCTAAAAGATAATGTTGAGTCTTGCTTAGAAAGAGTCTTGGCATCCATTGTGCCCTTACATTGATGTTGATTTTCCACGTGTTGTCCATCCATTGTTCACTGATGGTCAGTCCTTAAAGGTTTCAGAGAATAAAGTTACACTGATTTATTTTTCTTCAATGTTTTGATTCCCAATCCTCTCCAAAGACTTGATCAAGATGAACACGTCAATTACAACTGATTGAGGGTGTAGAGTCAGCCGTGGATATAGTGGATACTCATACATGTCATATCGTAACACGTATAAATCTGTACCAATTCAAACAATTGAAGTCTTAAAAACAATCCATCTTCAAGTTCACTGTGTTCGATTTTTCAAAATCTGGCTATCTTTAGTAGACAAGTTTCAAAAGAACCTGTTAACACGTCGCTGGTTAAGACACCAATAAGTCGCTATGATCGCGTCATCCATCCGCACCGTCATATACGTCGATTATAGCCTCGTCGTCAGCTCGGCCAGGCTGGCAAACACGTGACTGATGAGTTAAGTGATTGGGCCGATGTGATTGGTATGAGACAATAAGCTCTTAACATGAGACTACTAGTATTAGCTCGTCAAATCACACCTTTAGTATTCATACCACCATCATCTTAACGAGCGAGAATTTACACAAAGTTGATGTAAGTTTACCCACAATGCTTTTAGACAAGTTTTGAATCGTGAAAAGTTGTAAGCGGAGTAATACTTTGATAAAGATATTTAGTTTATTTTTGCCATGGTATTTCAAAATGCCAACTCTTATTGCTCTATAAAGTAACAAATGAATATTTTAAAAGATAATTATTTGTAAATTTATGATCAAAACACTGGTACACGTATATATAAAGACTTACCATACTTACAGTGTATTTAAAATACTGAAGCAGAACATTTATAGCCAATTTCATGTGTCGTATGATTAAATAAGTAAAACGAGCACAAGAAATGGGCCTAACCAGCCAAGATACAGTGGCCTACAAATTCTACCAAAGTAATTGCTGGTTATTTTGCTAAACTGTCACACCTAAAACCAGTTGGTCGGAAGATGGCGAAACCCCATATTTTTCTTTTATTTTGTTACAACTTTGGAAGGATCGATACAATTTTCATAAGCCGAAAAAAGAGTGCTGCAACATTAGCAACTCGTGCTCATGCATGTGCGATCTTATTATAGTTACATAATTCGAATGTTCGAATATTTTCAAGAACCTGTTGTTAAACGTGAACTATTAATATATTTTAACAACTGACTACTGATATGCAACGCACATATGTGGAGCTGCTATAGTGTAACCCGATGCTGTAGTGCAACTTTTACTACGTCATTGCACAGG
The DNA here is from genome assembly GCA_032273385.1 of Ophiopholis aculeata. Lineage (NCBI taxonomy): Eukaryota > Metazoa > Echinodermata > Ophiuroidea > Amphilepidida > Ophiactidae > Ophiopholis > Ophiopholis aculeata. Next base: position 7,270 of record JAUMTS010328840.1, on the reverse strand, counting down.
CATGACCATGTTCCTGAAAATTTGTTTTTCATTGACTCCTACATGCAGACGTTTTAAAATGACATCGTATTTAAAACATGGAACATTTTAAATGACTTTCTTTCTTCGTCTGCTTTCTTTTCTTCTTTAATTCGTTCTTTATAAGTTTTTTATAAGTAAAGAAAGTCCAATACTTTAATTAGTTTAGAATGATACAAATGTTTAAATATTTTTTTGAAAACGCGGGTTATTTTTTGTTTGTTTCTTGTCCGAGTTTATTTTTTTCCACTCATAATCAATGTTATGTTCAGAATATAATATAGTAATTGGGCCAAAACAATAATAGACCTTCTTATTTAAAAAAATAAAAATATCCATGGAATGATTTTTAAAAAGATAAAGTAACCTGAGCAGGGATCAAGGATAGCTCACAATCAAGACGGGATCAACATATTGTGAGCTTTATGTAAATGGACGTCTGGCCTTCTCGATTACCTCGTAAACATGATTAGGCATTAAACATTGTTAAGGGGTTACGAACTAGTTGAATAATTTCTACTGTAAACATTGTTAAGGTGTTAAGAACTAGTTAAATAATTTCTACCGTAATAATTAATATTTTAAGGGGTTACGAACTAGTTGAATAATTTTTACCGTAATCATTGTTAAGGGGTTGCGAACTAGTTGAATATATTCTACCGTAATCATTGTTAAGGGGTTACGAACTAGTTGAATAATTTCAATCGTAATCATTTTAAGTGGTTACGAACTAGTTGAATAATTTCTACCGTAAACAATGTTAAGGGGTTAGGGAGAAGTTTAATAATTTCTACCGTAATCATTGTTAAGGGGTAACGAACTATTTGAATAATTTCTACCATAATCATTGTTCAGGGGCTACGAGTTAGTTAAATAATATCTACCGTAATGACTTTTAAGTGGTTACGTACTAGTTGAATACTATCTACCGTAATCATTGTTAAGAGGTGACAAACTAGTTCAATAATTTCTACCGTAATTATTGTTAAGGGGTGACGACCTAGTTGAATAATTTCTACCATAAAAGACCGAAAAAACGCGGATTGTGCATACTTTGCTTTAGAATATAATTATCATTATGAGTTTATGAAAAATTGCTTCTTACGTCCTGAGAAATATCTTTTCAGTTGAAATATACATTTCGGAAAGCACAACATTGCAACTCCAAAGAAACTGTGTTTTTGTCATTTTTTTGGATTTACTTGTCCAAACGGCCAAGAACTTTGAATCATCGGTAACTTGTATACTAGTAGTTAACATTCCAATGCAAACTTTGCTCACTATTGATCCATTAATTCGATGTTCACTCGAGCATTAATTGAAGTTTTAAAAGTCAGAATACATACTAAAGAGAAACCTTGTCAGTATTATTATCCAATTCACGCCCGCGTAAGCATCGAACGAATGCAAATATAGTGAGCAAAATATGTATTAGCATGTCATCTATAATATATATCTACTGCATTCAAAATTCTAAAGCCATTTGGAATAACGATGATTAAATTGGAAAAAGAGAAATAGAAGCCCAACACACAATTTCTTTGAAGACGCCATGTTGTGCTTTCAACCAAACAATACTTCAACAAAATGATATTCTTAAACGTAAGGAACAACCTTCCATTTATGAATATCAAGAAAATTTGACAAAGGTTCATGCAAAAACAATGAATGCAAAATAGGCTTTCAGTCATTTATGGTAGACATTATTCAACTAGTTTGTGACCCCTTCATTATATTAAGCTTGTGTCGCCCCGGGGTCCTCACATTGACATGACATGAACGTAGGCCTATATTGTGGTTGCTTTGTGGGTGACCTTTTGCTGATTTTCGTGATTTTTGTCTATTGGCCTATTTAAGAGCACGAATTTCCGGTGGAGTAGGTGCCTGCGTCACTCATTTAGAAGTCCCGGTACTCTGAAGGCCCATTATTCATAAAACCATTTGTCCAAAAGACCCACAAGTTCAGAAGACCCGCTACTTAGAAACTCCAAGTGATTCGAAAGCATTAGGTTAGGGTTAGGCGAGGGTTTAGATTTAAGGTTAAAGTTAGGGTTCAGGGGTAGGGTTAAGGTTAAGGGGTTAGGATTTATGGTTTAGGGTTAAGGCCAGGGGTTAGGGTTGGGTAAGGGTTGGTACAAACATGCTGAGTATCCGGTCGGCTGCACAAAATATATACTATAACAAAGAAATCGCTATTCAGTAGATAACAATGACTCAATCTAAACATCAGCTATCTTCAGTAGATATCATTGACACCATCTAAACATCAGCAATCTTCAGTAGATAGCATTGAAACCATCTAAACATTAGCTATCTTTAGTAGATAGCATTGACACCATCTAAACATCAACGTTTTTCAGTAGATATCATTGACACCATCTAAACATCAGCGGTCTACAGTAGATAACAGTTAAAACATCTAGATATCAGCTATCTTCAGTAGATGGCAGTGACACCATCTAGACATCAGCTATCTCTGGTAGATAGCATTGACACCATCTAGACATCAGCATCTTTAGTAGATTGCAATGACGCCATCTAGACATAGTCTATCTTCGCTAGATAACACTGACACCATCTGACATCAACTATTATGCAGTAGATACCAATGACACCACATAGACAACAGCTATCTTCAGTAGATATCATTCGGTAGATAGCATTGACACTATCTAGACATCAAATATCCTTAGTAGATATCAATAAGTCCATAAAGACATCAAATATTGTTGGTACATAGCATTGACATCGTTTAGACATCAGCTAATTCGGTAGATAGCATTGAAACCGTATATAAATCAGCTATCGTCAGTAGATGGCAATGGCACCATCTAAAAATCAGCTCATTATCTTATTTAGATAGCAATGACTCCGTCTAGACAAAAGCTAACTTCAGTAGATAGCAAAGACATCATCTAGACTTCAGTTACCTTTGGTAGATGGCATTGGCACCATATAGACATCAGCTATCTTCAGCAATGACTCCGTCTAGACAAAAGTTAACTTCAGTAGATAACAATGACACCAACTTGACATCATTTATCTTTGGTAGATGGCATTGACACCATCTAGACATCAGCTATCTTCAATATATGGCAATGGCACCATTTAGACACATATATCTACAATAGCAATAACTTCATGTATACATCAGCTATCTCCAGTAGATAGCAATGACACCATCTAGATATTAGCTAACTTAAGTAGATAGCGAATTACTCCATCGAGACATCATCTATCTTCAGTAGATAACAATGACCCATCTAGACATCAGATTTTTTCAGTAGATAGCATTGACACCATCTAGACATCAGCTATCTTCAGTAGATACCAATGACACCATCTAGACATCGTCTATCTTCGGTAGATAACATTGACACCATCTGACATCAACTATTATTCAGTAGATATGAATGACACCTTCTAAACATCAGATATCCTCAGATATGGCAATGACTCCATCTAGGCATTGGCTAACTTCAGTGGATAGTAATGGCACCATATGGACACCATCTATCTTCATTAGATAACAATGGCACCATCTGGACATCCGTTATCTTCAGTAGATACCAACGACACCACATAGACATCAGCTATCTTCAGTAGATATCACTGACACCATCTAGACATCAGTTATCTTCAGTAGATGGCAATGACACCATTTACACACCACCTACCTTTGGTAGATGGCAATGAATCAATCTAGACACCATCTATATATCTTCAGTAGATAGCAATGACTCCATTTAGACATTAGCTATCTTCTGTAGATAAAAATAACCGTCACTTAGACATCAGCTATCCTCAGTAGATATCAACGATTCCATCTAGATATCAGCTAACTTCAGTAGATATAATTGACACCATTTAAACATCACCTATCTTTGGTAGATCGCGCGCAATGGCACTCTCTTGACACCATCTTTATATCTTCAGTAGATAACAATGACTCCATCTAGACATCAGCTGTCTTCGGTAGATAGCAATGACACTATGTAGACCTTAGTTATATTCAGTAGATAGCAATGACACCACATGGACATCAGCTATCCTCAAGAAATATCAATGACTCCATCTAGACATCAGCTTTCTTCGGTAGATAGCATTGAAATCATCTAGACATCAGCTGTCTTTGGTAGATGGCAATGACACCCTCTAGACACCATCTATCTTCATCTAGACATCATATTTTTTCAGTAGATAACAATGACTTTATGTAGATATCAGCTGACTTCAGTAGATAGAACTGACACCACTTAGACATCAGCTATCCTCAGTAGAAAGCAATGACTCTATATAGACATCAGCTCTTCTTAGTAGATGGCAATGGCTCTACCAGCCTAGAAATCAGCTATCTTCAGTAGATAGGAATGACTTCATCTAGACATCAGCTATACCTTTAGTAGATAGCAATGACAATATGTAGACATCAGCTATCTTCAGATCGGTTGATAGCAATGACTCCACATTGACATCAGCTATACTCAGTAGATAGCTGTGGTAGTTATCACAATAGGGTCTACACTTTGACACATGCATTAACACTTTAAAGTACATCTTAAATGCTTGTGTCTTCATGGAGTCACACTAGTTGTCGAAATGCAGACACTGCTGTAAATGTACAGCTTCGTTTTTTAACAAATTGTATACACAAACATTGAAGAAAAAAACGTATATTAACATTTTCCCATATTTTGATATTGGTCAACGTTATTTGATAAGATAGCTCGTTTTATGGCAACAGTAACAACCGGCTGCAATTTAATGAATTTTGCTTGCAATTTCACAGTATTTTCGATGTAAGAATACACCAGGTTACCGTTTATACAAATTTAGAAGTAAAATAACGGAAGAAGATCCTCTCTATTATCGTTATTATTTATTATCTTTACCTAGGGTTGCCCGAATCAGCTAACCGCTGTTTTTACCCGGGACCGGGCCTGGGACCCTGCCTTAAACAATGAACATGCCTAAAATATAAAACATTTTGTAACACTTTACCAGTAAAATGTAAGTATAAACTTGCACATTCTCAATTAGATACCGACAATAGACAATAAATACAATAATACTGAAACAAGAACATTTGTATAGCAATTCCTGAGCTTTTTAAGGGGCTAGATGAATTACCAAACCGGAAACCACAAGATGAATTATCTTGAGGCCAAAAGGAGGAATAACAAAGGTGGTACTCATGAAATTGACAGATATCATTATTATTATTATTACTACTATTATTTAGTGTCTAAAGTTTATCCAGGGTTGCCCGAATTCGAACACTCCAAGGATTTACATAATATCTATATTAATTGACTTAAAATGCAAAACAAAACTGATAAATGAGATGCGGTTTAACAAATATTCAGATAATACATATAAGTTATAAACAGTTCATCAAAACCTTAGAAATATAGGCGACTTATACGTTAAAATAAGATTTTAAGGGTTTCAGAAACTTGTTTTAAAGTCATTTTTATCTTATTTCAGCTTCACTTTTCAAAGAAGCATTCTAAAAACCTGGGCCTAAATTTTAGTTTGTTGAATTAAATAATATAAATAGGTACTCAATATAACAAAGATAATAATTTGCATTGCATTTAAGGAAGGTACGCCTATACAATAAAGTTTACTATAGCTGTAATAGGTTATATAGTGTAAAGTTCCTAAGTCTTGTATATAATCCGAAGGTACAGGGTTCGAATCCAAGTAGTATCACATTAGTAAAACTTCGTATGTCATTTAATAGTTCCCAATGTTGCATGATGTTGAAAAAGCACGTGCTAGGTGTATTACATCGCAGACCTCCCTTTTTTGCATTTTTTAAATTAATTTACTTTTTTATAGCAACCACTCGGCCCCCTTTTACAGAAAACCATTGGTAAGACCAGGAAAGGTGACAGAGGATAACATTTCCTGGTAAGACTAAGGACCTACATAAAAACGTCAGTCAATGCCAAATAGGTCCTTAATTGACCCGTCAATACACATATAGCGTAAGTGTAAGTTTTGCATTAAAGTTTCGGCAAAGCTAAACATGTCACACGTAGAACTTCTTTTCATTTTTTTTCGGTTTCTTTAAAATGTCGTTTGTTCGTGTATTTCTTTGTTTGCCTCGTTGTTCAAGTGTTTCTGTTTTTTTTATTTCTTTCTTTCTACGCCAATAGGCCTAAATTGTAACAATATTATTTTTCCCGGGATTTACCATATTAAATGGGAAAAAAATACTTGCTGATTATTCATCTTTAATTTATCAGAGAAAGACGTAATAATACATTTGCGATGCGGAGGGTGGCTAAAATATACCAGTATTATACTATTAACATAATTTAGAGTCGCTTTCGGCCTGTGAGTCTCATATTAAACTTGACACGATATATACACCATCAACGAGTTACACAGTGAACACGGTCATTCGATACTCTGCTGCGCAAGAAGCCTAACAAAACCAATTACGCAGAACTTAGGTAGGCTTAACACTGCACACACGTCTCATTACTGTTCGGTTACACTGTAGCACCGGGTTACACTATAGCAGCGATCCCTACGATCTCACATAATTGTCCCCAAGCTCAATTTTAGCAACGTTTCAAGTCCATGTCTCCCGTTTTTGACCATAAAAAAACATATAAAGTGGCCGTAAAATACAAGACGGTAGATACAGCAATCCGTCTATTGTTCTTCAACAAGAGGATTGGGAAGATTATTGATTATTTATCTTCACCTATCTTCACCAATTACCAGATCAATTTTGTTATGATTATGTCTAGGAAAGTCGATATTGAATTGATCATGACATTGGTAAACATTCTGATTTAATTAATTATTAAATAGGCCTAATTAAGGGTTATGTTTTAGCCAAATAAAAATAAATGTTTTAAAATGAATGAATTAACAAATACATCCAAACAAGTAAAATAGTTAAATGCATGCATACATAAATAAAAGTTAATAAATACACTAATAAATAGTTAAATATATAAATCAGCAAATGGTTGAAGACATAAAGAGCAAATACATAAATAAACTAAAAATAAATAAATACATCTATACTACTAAAAAAATGGATTCTGTCTGTCTGTCTGTTTCTCTATGGGTTCAAAGACGCTTCGAGGTACGAAGCTGAAATTTGGTATGGGGGTAGGTGACAGCCACCTAAGGTGCACTGTCAGGTTTTTGTAGTGACCCCACGGGTCAAAGGTCACCTAGAGGTCAAATTGCTTAGGAATGCCCTATGACTACCAAATTTGGTCAG
>JAUMTS010327730.1:0-14156 GCA_032273385.1 Ophiopholis aculeata | reverse complement strand
TAAGCTGATTATGGTCACCATAACTGGGAACATTTTCACCAATATCTTCCAAATGGAACACATTCCAACTGTAAAATTTCACATGGGTTATGAGAAAAATATGACTTATCTTTTGGCACCAAAATCTCACTAAGTTTGAAAAATTTTCAAAAAGATCGGACTGGGCCCCTTTAACCAACAAAAATGAAGAGTATATATTAAATAATGTGGCAATTACCAACATGAAAAAAAAAAACAATGTAGGGTTAGGTTGGTCATTATTGGTCAAACGTCGCTAAAGTTTTGATACTACGAATTTCATCATACTTCAGATAATTATTTTAGGTTCACAAATTAGGAAAATAAAACGACAGACAAAATTGCTCTTGCCCTCTCCATTGACACCAGCACTGGCACATTTATTCTTATCAATTTCTTGTGAAAATTTATTATACTAATTCAAAATGAAATTTGGTACATTTAAGCACACAAGATTTAACTAGAACTCAATTAGAAAACTAAGACATTCAATGAACAGTTTCTTAATATTTTTCTTGTTAGTAAGTAACCATGACAAAAATAGTTTAAATTCAGGTGCAGAGTTAGGAGTTAGGCATGCACACTAGATTGTTACAGTGTCATTTGCACTTGTAAATCCTTCTTGTTGTGCCTTTGAAAACCATTTCTCAATTCCAGTGTTGTGAACTTTGACCTTATAATTACTCAAAACTGTTGTGAAGTTAAACTTTGACTTCTTAACTGTTATTACTCAATCTGATGTGAAGTTGAACTTTGACTTGTAACTATTATTACTCAATCTGTTGTGAAGTTGAACTTTGACTTCTAACTATTATTACTCAATCTGTTGTGAAGTTGAACTTTGACCTCTGATTACTATATACTCAATCTGTTGTGATATTATCCAATACTGTCATTCATATATTGCATGTATGAAGTTGGTGTCCAATCACCATTTCTCGTTTGCACTAATTGTTGCATGACCCGTTGTTTGCTGTGTTTTTATCTCCTTCATCCTCCACCACCCCATTGCGTCGTCTTTTTTACCCCGCCATGCATCCTGCACAGGGAGGAGAAGGAAAATTCGGATAGCATATTCAGTCGTAGCGGGTCGTATACGCGGAGGCGGATAATCGCAGATGTAACCACTGATGAGGACCATAAGGAGAATGATACAATAACAACTCTTAGCACAACAACCAGTACCACTACTCCTGTAGTTACAACTGCCACTACCACAATTCCCACAACAACTAATGTCAAGAGGTAAACAACAAACACTAGAAATAAAGTCAAAAGTTTGACTTTCAAATTCTTGATTTCCTGTCAAATTCCTTATTTCTTCTAGAATCCTTGAGAATTAAGTTTTTCTTTCAAATTCTTAAAATCGTAAGTAATTTCTTAATAAAGCCAGAAAGAAAGTTTTGAACATTTTTGAAATAAAGTCAATAGTTTGACTTTCAAATTCTTACATTCCTGTCAAATTCCTTATTTCTTCTTCTAGAATCCTTGAGAATTAAGTTTTCTTTCAAATTCTTACAATCCTAACTAATTTCTTAATAAAAGCAAAGAGAGTTTAAAAAATTCTTGATATTCTGTCAAATTTCTTAAAATTCTTTTCTTGTCGACTTTTGGTGGTAATTTACATTTATGTACAATGCGGCTTTTTAATGAGGGTTAAAATGCAATTGACCTTACAGATCAATCAAGTCAAGTACCAACACATTGCCAAGAAAAGAACACGTTATGGCTAATTTGTGAAAGAATTAAGAAGTTATTATAAGTATTATTGACTTGATTCATTTTCAGAAGAATCGTATTTCAGTGGTGGGACGGCCTTGATTTTATGTTTCAAGTACTCCATATCCTTTGATACTAATCAACTCCTCATAGTTTTGATATATGTTGAATGGTTGAGACTTGAAATACTTACAAATACTATCTTTAACATTTTGATTGAGAGGCTGACATGATTTGCTTGCAGTTAATTTGAATGTGATGAAGATCATTTTAACTTTTAAATTTGTTAACCAAAGCCAGTTGATTTTATTTACAATTTAAGTTTGACTATGCTCTGCTGAAGAAATTGTTCATGAGTTTTGTTATAATTTTCCCTCTTTTCCTGTTGTTCATATAAAGTGTGTGATAAATAATTTAAATCAACACATCTAGTATGTCTTGTGTTGTCACTAGGATTATAATTTGTCCAGCACTAATTGTCACAACCCATGGTTTTTGTCCTTAACAAGATTGCTGTGACAAAGAATTCATTAATAAGGTGAAAGTGCTTTTGAGTCCGGTGTCACATGTTTTTGACGCTTCAAGACACGAGACAGAATATAGGAATCCATCTTTCCTTCAGAGTAGGGAAACCCTCTTGACAACCCTTTTGTTAAGTCTCCACTTTCCTTTTTTGTGTGCCATCCCCTGTTCCTTCCATTTTGCGTTAACCAATCACAGGTCGTACATGACCCCAGCCAAAGACGACGAGGCAGAGACTGTACGGCGAGCCAAAGCAAAGAGGGAACGCTCAACGAGAAGGTCCACACAGGTATGGAACAAATCTTGATGGAGAATTACTTCTCATCGAGAGGTTGGACTTATGCAAAATGCAAAAGTATAAACCTTTTGATCAAGAACTCTAGTTTTGATTTTTTGAATTCAGAAATCTTGATGGAGAATCTGAAACACTAAACTACTTATCATGGAGAGTTTGGACTTAATGCAAATATATTGTAAAAGTAAAAACCTTTTGACCAAGAATTCTAGTTTTGATTGTTTTTCTCAATAGTTTGAAGTTAGTGTAGAATTTAGAAATATAAGGAGATAATCTTCATCTATTTCCAGGTAGGATGTGATAAATAGATAGTATTCATTTTTAAAACCAGTCAAATCAACTTACTTGACAGATTTGCACCCTCTTGGTCAAGGTGCTTCCTCAGAACTGCGGATGATTCACTTTGTGTGGATCTATCCTTATCTATTTGTTTAACTACAAACCTGATGAATATATATTGAATGATGGTAGGATGTGATGCCAGTGCAAGTTTGTACAAATATGCTAGTGTTTTAGTTGCACCACTTGTATTCTAGCTTGAGCCACATTTGTGATGGCAAAGACAGCGTGTGTGTCGCTCGGTAAATTGTACAACAAAATAAGCATTAAAGTAAAGGGGTCAAAGATTTTTACACTAGATTATTCAGATGTAAGTTTTATTCTTGATGTAATACGGCATCATCAGTATGATCATGCTAATATAATAGAGTAGGATATTTCATTTAAAACCTGTACGTGTAATACCAATATATGGATTACTTTCATAGTAAATTGAAAAAGTTCTAATACAGATCCAAAACTAGTTGGTACTCACTCGGAAAATGTTCAATTCCTGTCAGGAATCTTGTTCAATCTGGTCTGAGGTGTTTTTAGAAGTTGGCAACACCAGTGCTTGGTGTGGATCAGTACCAATCAGTTTTGGATCTGTATTAGAACTTTTTCATTTTACTATGACTTTATTAAGCGATTCTAATGAATCTTTCTGAAGGATTTCTTTCATATTTTTCCTACAGGGTGTAACCGCAGAAGATATAGAAAGTGCCTATGATACATTGCGCAAGGGTGACGACAAGGTCAGGCCTGTGTGAAAGACATGTGGTGTTCCCCTAGGGTCCAATTTAGGCCCAGAGTCTAATGTAGGTCAAATCCATGCAAAAGGTGTTTTATTTGTGAATATTTAATAAATTGATAAACTGCACAAGCAATATTGTTTTATTGCATTATTGTTGATTTTGTTTACAACTTTCAACTGTTCAACCAAAAGTATATTGGTACAACCCAGTTTTATTTGCAACAAAATTCAGAACGATAATATATAACTTTTATTCATGTTCATCTGTTGGACTTTAATTAATAAAAAGTTTACTTTACTGTTTCAAGTGTGATATCTTTAATGTTGATACTGACAACTTCCACAGTTTAAGGATTTCTACAACTAAATCAAGTTTTCTACACTTTCAGAAATTACTTAACCTTTGCTGTGACAACTTGTTACAATTCAGTGTTGGTTTTTGGAAAAATATTCATCATTTAATATTTACCTTGATTTATAAAACTGACATGGCCAAATTCTATAACTGTTTTGAAAAATTATGCATGTTGCCTGCAATATTTAAAGATAAACTGTTTATATAATAACGTGATGCCGTAACAAACCAACACACATTTTTGTGCGGTAGAAAAACGATGACCCTCCGCGAGTTCGGCGACCGAGAGCTATATTGGAAAATAGCAAGGTAAGATGTGTGGTTGTCATAGTGATACCTGTGTAACCATAGTAACTATTCCCAAAAATTGAAAATTGACCGTATTTGATCTTGTGTAAAATCATCATGTTCAAAGCAAAAGAAAACAATCCACAATACTGTAAAAGTGAAAATGTTCGCGCTTGGAAATTTTTGCACTTTGCCAATTTTGAAAAATTCCGCTTGTTTTTATTTTCGTGATTTTGAGCTCACTTACATAGTCCTATGCACAAATTGTATATACTTGAACGTTTTATTTTTGCGCTAGCTGAATTTAGCGCAAAAAGTGCAAAAATAAATGTAGCGCTAAAATGTCCACTTACACAGTATTTTGATGATAGCTTGGTTGGTTTTCAATTTTTATTTTGAATAGTTACATGCGTTATACAGTTCATCATTGCCTGATAGATCTCAATTGGTGTTTTCATAATCACTGCCATTTCTTTAACCACACATGATATTCCATATGTACATGATTTGATCCCCATATTTAATCAGCTTTTGTTTTCAGAATGGATGCATGAATGTGTAGATATTTGTGACATTTTATTACTACAGGATAAAGAGAAAAGATAAGGGAATGACCCTATCAGTAATGGGCTATTCCAGAAATTAGTTGCACACCCCTTAAAGAAGACATGAATATTTTTTTGAATTCCTAGACTTTTAATTCCTGTATCTTCATTAGAGGTTTGTACTTTATCTTTGAAAAAATTGGGACGTTCCACATCTTTTACAAATATTTTGGGAAAATTGCACTGAAATGGAGTAAAATATTTGTGGATTCTGGTAGCTCTCATGTTTACTTTACCATCGTGACTGAAAAAATTCGATTTATTTTTAAGATTTCCCACTTGGAAAATATTTGTAAAAAATGTGGGAATCCCATGTCTTCTTTAGGGTGTACCATTAATTTCTGGAATAGCCTAATGTTGGCTTCAGAGTGTCTACTGCTTTGCTGTGATAGCCGCTTAGATGGTGATTTTGTGTAACCGGCAGGCGCAACTGTAGCGCTCCAGATCTGAACTCAGCAAGCAGTATCAAGCCAATCGCTTTGCTCAAAGCGGTCAGTGCAGACAGTTGAATTAAATTCAACTCTGGAGTGATACCGCGTGGCAGTGAACCCAAAGCAGCATGCAACTTTGGAACAGCAAGCAGCGTTTATAGTAGCACAGCAAAGCGCCAGACACTCTGAAGCCAGCGTTACACTCCAAAATCAAAAGTCAATAAGTTGTCAAGTTCAGTTTACAGGCCTGTGAGAGTTCAGACTTTAGTCTGAATTCAGATTATTTTGTGTAGATTTTTAGACTTTGGTTCATCTTATTTCTGTACAAATGTAAAGGAGCTTCCCAAATGTCAGACTTTTTTAAGCTGTTTCAGATTTTTTTGTTTGTGGTCACTCACAGGCCTGGTTTAAACTTACACTTTTAGCCTTAGCTAGTGTGTGGCAACATTGAGTCCTGATAGAGCAATCTGCTTATCCTGCAAAACTATTTTCAAAAAGTTGTTAAATTTGCAACAGATCGTGACAATTTTGTTTACTTTTGATTGAACCTGTTATCAAACATTTCTTGAGTAAACGTCTTAAGCATTATGCCTAAATATAGTAAGCCAATATGCATCTTTTATTTTGTTTAGCCATTTGATTGTTTGAAATAATTATCATGAGTATTTTGTTAATGTTGTAACCTACAACTCTTATTTGATGTCTTATTTTTCTGCCAGATTGTACTTTTACTATATCCTTTACTTCACTCAATCAGACAAGGGCAATTCGTGTTGTGTACTTTTTGTGTAGATATATCTGTTGTACTCTACAGTGAAAAAAGTTAAACAATATCAAATGTTGATTGGCACATAAATCAAGCACAGTTTTTGACCTAAATTATCAAATTTCCGTACCAGTAAATTACAGAATTTGTTAAGTTGTGTAGCTTTAATGTATTTATGTGTATAGATACTCAGAAATACATGTGAAAAATATTTACTTCAAAGTTAATTGAAGAGTTTTAATGCAAATGTGAAATTCATACAATATGACATATACAAAAATAATGTTTGAAAGGTTTAGACCACATGCTAATTAAAGCTGTGGTAATAACATGGTTCCAAGCCACTGTGGAAACCAGGCCATTTATGTTTATTTTTTTCCGGACAGGGGAAAACTCAAGGAATTCGAAAAATCAGCAAACATACCAAAGAAAACTCAGGGAGTTTAAGTAGCCCAAAAAAATAATATGTTTGTGGCATATGAGTATGCACATGTCTTGTGTCTTACATATTTTTCATGGATTTTTGGACATTTTCTGAGGGAAAACTCTGGGAATTTAGTTTTTTGGAAATGCTGGAAACCTGGAATAAGCTTTTGTGTGTTTATGCACTCTTTTAAAGATATGTAAAATGGAGTATTTGCATTGTGAACTCTTCAATTACAAGATTGCACATTGTAACCAGGTACCGTAGAGCTATCACTATATGTTGTTCAACAAATCAATCGACATGTTTTTCAGTGACGTGACTTGAGCAACAAATTCTTGAGTTTTCTTACAATTTATTGTTTACATATATACAATGTTCAGAGTAACAACTGCTATTCCCAAAGGTCTATGCTTTGAAATTTTCACAATGTTACATTGATATGATAAATTGTGAACATTGTGATTATTAAAATATGTTGAACACTAAGTAGTCGAGTCGACACCCCATTGAAATTACATTTTAGGTGGAAGTCGGGTATAGTTGCGATATTTTTGCTGTTCCTGACTCTCTGGCATGTCCTGACAAAGAATCCGGCTGATGACTAAATGTCATCATTGGGCATTTGGAATTATGACCAAAAATGGGTGAAATTTACCCAAAATCATAAACTATACCACTCTTTACATAAAATGATTTGTTTTTTGTTTTTTGATGTTTTGTTATCCTTATAAACACCTTTGCCTATTCTGTTCAAAAAATTGTCAAAAAAGTCATAAATATCACCTTAAAATTTGAAATTTGCCCAAAAACACGAAATTTGATGACTTCTTTAAAGTGCTCATAAAATAGAACTATTTCCACAAAATATGTAATTTTTTTAAATGTTTCTAACTCTTAGACATGTCCTGACATAGAATCCGGCTGATGACAAAATGTCATTATTAAGCATTTTGAATTATGACCAAAAATGGGGGAAATTGACCCAAAATCATTAACTATACCATTTTTTTCATAAAATGATATTTTTGTGATGTTTTGTTATCCTTTTAAACACCTTTGCCCATTCCGTTCCAAAAATCGTCATAAAAGTCATCAATATCACTTTTAAAGTTGAAATTTGCCCAAAAACACGAAATTTTATGATTTCTTCAAAGTTCTCATAAAATAGAACTATTTCCACAAAATATGTAAATTTTTTAAATGTTTTTATAACTCTTAGGCATGTCCTGACATAAAATCCGGCTGATGACAAAATGTCATCATTAAGCATTTTGAATTATGACCAAAATTGAGCGAAATTGACCCAAAATCATTAACTATGCCACTCTTTTCATAATATGATATTTTTTTGGTTTTTGGATGTTTTGTTAAACATATTTGGACTATTTATACCCAAAAATAAGCAACATTTACCACCAACAAATTAACATCACTACTTTGTACTAACATGTTTCATTTTTATTGGGTTTTATTCAAGATTGCTTGAGATACCATAAGAAATGCAAGAACAACTTTTAAACCTTCTGAATTTAAACTGTCAACCACAAAAGCATTAACGTGACATTATTTGATAACACTGTTGTCATGCGTTGCTTACCTAACCTCTTTACGTGCACATGAACCTACACAACTATTGGAAACAAAATACTATTTTATTATTAGGATTAGGATTCACAAACTAGTCTGGTTGTATCAATTCAAGAGATTGCAATTCAAAAATACCACCGTGACACCATACTTCTTTAACTTGACACCGTTTTGGTATAATTTCGAATTTGTAAAGTAAATGAAGAGAAAAGGATTAAAAAAATAGTAATGCAGGTAGTGTTAATAGGAAAAGTCTGCAGGCATGCATTGCAATTAAAATGGGTGAAATTGTATATTTCAGCCTGTAGTATTACCCCTCGGCTTCGGAATCGTCTGAGTCTTGAGTCTGGTCATTTTCCGGTGTATTTTCTGACATCGCCCTTTGTGAAGTATTTGGATTGAAGCAGCTTACTTCTTCACCGTCTCCATCTTCATGTGCTATAAAGCATTTGCAGTATTGACTGCAAGAAACTCCAGCTGATCTACAACTGCAGTTACCGCGAGAGCATGGCTTATCGGAGGCGCAGCTACAGGCAACAATCTTGAGAAGATATGCTGGTGCTACTTCTTTCACACCTAAGGTAGGCTCTGGTTGTCCATTTACAAGTGACCATCCAAACTTGGTGATGTCAACGGCAGGTGGGTGGTTCAAGTCGGCAGATTTCCAAATCATCACCTGTAAGTGGACACGGAGGATGTGAGATTCTAATGCTTGGTCAGTTGGTGGCAGGCTTTTGACTTTGGGTGTGTTCTTCTTTCCGGAAAATATCTTGTATCTGAGTTTGTTCATTGTTGTTACGGTCTTCTTGTGCCCATAAAGACGACAGAAGAATCGGCGACCAGCGGTGATTAGTTTACTCTTGTCAGCTGAAGGCTCGCCAAAGCAATCCAAATCCTTACTTTCTTCTGCCGCAAGAAGTTTCAGGGCAGTCACTTTTCCCTTCTTGTAAGGATAGCTGGTGCTGTCACATCCCGTGAGTGCATGCAGCGCTAGAAGACGGCTAGCACTTCTGCCAAGATTTGTAGATGATTTGTTGATGTCTATGACTGTGCCATTTGATTTCTTCATGGTGACTTGGATGTCCGCCTTCCACTTCCATATAAAGTAAACAAGAAGAACAAATATGTCGTTATCATCTGCTACAACCTGGAAGATCTTGGTGTCCAATTGGAGAAGAAGAAACATATACCTGATGATGCTGACGTCAGCTTCCTCGTGACCAAATGGACATGAACCTTCTGAAACCATCCGGACCTGTGGGTATTCGGTATTAGATTCGCACAGTAGTTTGATGACGTTCTTCTTGTTTGCCGTGTTCTTCATGACAGCATCTCTACATGGTAGTGGCGTACTGAGCGTCATGTTACGGTCCGGGTAGACAAACTGACCAGCACGTCTATTTCGCTCATGGGTCTTGATGGATTCCTTGTAATATTTGTCAAATATAACATACACCTCATGTTTTGGATGTTTTACAGCATTCATGAAGTTAGTGTAAAGTTGTCGAGGGGTACCAGATCTTGGCCAACTAATGTTGTACAGCATCTCATTGCCATCAATTAGCTGAATCTGTATGTCCTTGCTATCATCACACATAACACCCAGCTTCTGTACCAACATGGCCTTTGAAGTTTCCCTTAGATTTCCATATTCATCGAATAGTGCTGAAGGTACGGGAGCAAGTTCATAGCTGAAAATGCTTTCAAGTGAAACTTCTCTACTTTGTGAGAGCACTAAGAGGCGACCGTACAGCTTTTCAGCATCATACACCTGACTTTCTCCAACCTTTACCCCCTTCTTAATACACTCCATCGTAACTACTCCCTTTTTTAGGGGCTTGTAGAATGCATCGGGTAAGCTTTGTTTGAATTTAAAAGCCATAGATTCACCAAAGGAAACAGCCATATGAACATTGACCTTTGAGTCTGCCACACACCCATTGACAATGTTGACCAGCTTTTCGGACTGACTATATGGATGAAGAGGATTAACGTGATTTTTCACTTCATCTTGGATCCGTTGTCTGTCCTCACTGTCTTCCTTCCTCCGGTTTCCACCTTCTTCTTTGTGTTGTTTGGGTATGTCAGCTTTCCTTTCTCTGCTCTCCTCATCAAACATTCCATCCATCATCGATGATACCTGAGTGCATATTGAATGGGAAAGTAACCATCTGGAGACTTGGTCAGGTGACAGTGTTAGGCCAACTAAACCTCCCTTAGCTTTCGCATACCGTATGTACGTTTGTTCACCAAACTGATCGCTAAATACAGCATTCCATATACCATCATTGTGTCTGCATACGTGATTGCCGGTCATAAACAAGTGTGATGTCTTTGGTGATTGTCTAATCATGTCCATCACATGCCATTGGATGTAGCGTGCATAGTTCCAATGAGCTGCGGCAAAGAAATACGGAATCATCCGTTCCATGCAGAATATGCGGAGAGGCCAGTTTGCTTCCCTCTCTGCCCTTATAAAAAGGTGCACGATAATAACTGGCAACACGAGGCAGTCTACCCATAACTTCCCTGTTGGCCCCTTCCGAGCTTCTTCCAAAACCGACTCTACACTTTGCATTGTTATACTTCCTTCTACTGCACTTTCAAGTAAGTACACAACAACCATGCGCAGGCCCCTAATAGCTTTCGGCCACGCTTTTCCGTTTAGCATGTTGGTAACTCCTCGATATGCAGCACAAAGAATATCTTCTAGACCAGAAGACTGCATCAGCTTGCCTATACATCCAATGAATGACATCAATGTATGCATTCCACCAGGACGGATGATGACATCTTTCCACCTTAATGGATTTGACCATTGAATTTGCACTGCTACTTTATATAACTGCATATCAGCAACCATCTGGGAAACCTTTTGGCCAAATTTCTTACAGAAACGCTCGATAAACACCATGGTGGTTAGTACCGTGTCGGGATGGCTCGGGCTAGCATCTATGAGAGGACCAAATGCATATGTTGTTGCATTGCCAATTGCCGTACATGATTGACGAGCCAATCTTGACATAAAACCAGACCACTCCGGCTCCAGGGAGTCATTGTCGACCTCAGAGCTAAGCCATTTAACATCAGACTGTAAGGCCTCGGTGATGCTTTCTTCCAAGTTTGATCTAATGCAAGGAAGATCCAGGCCAACTTCTTTAGCACCAAATGGAGGAAGGGGACATTTCCCGCCTTGATAGTATTCCATCTCCACTGATGTCATGTCTCCAAGTGCCAGTTCTCGTGCTTTCCGATGTGTGAGTTTGGGAATGGTTATATGGTTTTGGTGGTTATGACTTTCTCTTTTGTCATGAGATTGTTGAGTTGGTTGTGTGAATTCTATTGCCATAGAATGAGTCTCTCTTCTTCCATTTGGTGTCCATATTTGCAGGTCGTAGTTGTCAAACCATGCTCCTATCGGTAATCCTTCCTTTTGTAGACCTGAAACCCACACAGTTTCCCCGTTGGTACATGTATACAGTGCTGTGGAATCTTTAAATCGTAAGACTTCCAAATAAGAAGCAGTGAAACCGTAGTCATGCAAAAGGGACACCAGCTCTTTAGATCCGAAGCGATGATGCAGCTTAACAGCAAGGCCTAGAGTGGTTGCATTGGGTGATTCATTGATCTGACTTTCAATTACCTGCGCAATACTGAGACTTGATTTAGTGATATTGCCTTTAGACATAAGTTTTGCAATCAAAGTAAGTAGTGTGCCACTTGTATTTTCAATTGCATGAGACCTCACGAATTGACCTAGATCATACTGATCCGACTTTTTGGTTTTGGAAAGAACCTTGATCTCGTCTTGAATTTTGTTAATAATTTGGTTCAATGCAATATCAATTTCATCCCTTTCATCTTCATTATTCTTATTAATGTTCTTGGGTAAAAACTGGCGGAAACCAAATAGATTTGAACCTCCGCTAACATGCATTTGTACAACTTCATTCTGAAAATGGCCTAACACATTTTGAACCAACCATTTACGGGTTAATGGGGCCAACGATGTATTGTTTCTTAAGTAGATTTCATGAAGTTCAACTGAAGACCAAATGCGTTATTTGTTATTTGACATTGCCTTAACTACATTTAGAAACGCTGAGTCAATTTGTTGATCATCGTTGTTTCCACGGCATGCTGTTGAAACATTTCTTTGACTCATAAATGAGGAGTAACAATCGGCATGATATTGGGCGCCAACTGCATAAAGATCATATAGTGCACCGGTAACTCTGACTCTGACCTCATCTGCTGTGACATCGCCTCTTTCATTACACTTTTCAAGCAAACATTGCTTAGGTGACTGTTGTCCTGATTGTGTCATAACTTTCTGACATTTGGATACCTTTCTCAGTCTTTTTGGATGCTTTGGATCAGAAGAGAGACATTCATTTCCACAAATGAGACATTGAGATTTAAAATCAAAGTTTGGAATTGAAGATCTGTGTCTCCGAGAAGGTGGTTCACTCTTTGAACGATCAGAATGCCCCTTTCTTTTTAGATTGCGGGATGCTCTAGAAACGTGAGTCTTAGATGTGTATGTGGAAACACAACTTCGATGTGACTTGATAGTTAAGTCGGGATTGAGTCGCAGTTGCTCTTCTAAGTCAATATGTTTACTCTCATTTCGGACATTACTTGCCGAGATAATAGTTTGAATTCTCTGAGTTGAAATGTTCGTTAAAAGATCTTTAGACTTGCATCCACTCATTGAATTAAAGAAGCAGCCAGCCATTTTCAATACGAGCTAAAATGAACAGATAAATACAACTCGGTGTCAATTTGTGAAAGTTAGTAAATATGTGTTATTTTTTGTCTGCGATTTTGAAAACAGGGTATTTTTCAGGCACAAAATTAATTATTGATTTAAAAAGGGTTATGTATGAACACGTATGCTAACAAATGTAACGATTATCTCTTTATTCTTGTCTCCATTTGTATCTGTCCATACTTTGGTGAGTTTTCTACAGTTTCCCGCATATTTACGACGCAGCGGTGCACCTTTACAAAAAGGGAAAATCGCAACATTTATTCAAATATCATGAATGTGTTTGTCAAATAAAACGATGTTCATCATTCACAGGTATGTCAATCTTCCTGTAAAATGGAACGTGTTATTATGTTATTGAAATATAAGAAAAGATATTTAGACAAAAGTGTTCTTGAAACAATAAACAAATATATTGGTATTTTTGCAACCAAAATTCTTGTTAAATTGGCCCTGTTTTTGCCCATAATTGGGGGTAAAATAACCAAAAAATTCCTGGACATTGGCCCAAATTGTTTTTTCTATTTCAATTTTGGTAACGGTAATGGGTTACTTATGATTTTAGAGTTTCAGCCCCGGAATACAGCTACTGATATAATGTATTTTATACAAAAATTGGTGTATTTCTTCAAATGAAAACGATAATATTTTAGGTCACGCAAAAATCTACCAGTTTTATACGCGTGAACATAAATATAATGGCCAAACATAGTCAAGTTCTAGTTTTAAACATTAAATGTATTGCACTTACGTTCTTTCAAGAGAAGAGCAACCACGTTGTTCCAAAGTAAATGTTGGAAAGCATTGTGAACTGCACATCTATAGATCTTGGCCCTGGATTACTGGATACATGTATGTTATTATATATGCAGAATAACTTCTCATTTAGAAATATGCATGCATTTCATATTCATATTTTGATTGTTCTTTGTTCTATAGAATTCAAGGAACACCTGTGTTTCATTATTAAGTTTCTTGTTACAGTATTTGAAAACATGCTTCAACGAATTTCCTCGACGAGTTACTTTTAAGTTATAGGACTAGTTATAGGACCTTTTGGTCTAATTTTAAAATGCACGAGGATGACAAAGTGTCATCAGCCAGAATATTTAATAGGACATGCCTAAGAGTTAGAAACATCAAATTTTTTGCATTTTTGGTGAAAATAGTACAATTTTATGAGAATTTTTAAAAAATCATCAAATTAATGGTTTTGGGGCAACTTTTGGACTTTAAAAGTGATATTTATTACTTTTAAGTCTTATTTTGGAACGGAATAGGCAAAGGTGTCTAAAAGAAC
>JAUMTS010326619.1:0-14160 GCA_032273385.1 Ophiopholis aculeata | reverse complement strand
TAATCTCATTTCTAACAGTAACTCTTGTTAGCACGTTACATGATTGAATAGTTCAAACAACATTATTATTGGCAACCAATCAAAACAGTGTGTCTGTAAGTCTTTAGCTACCACCATCGTTCTTACTACAAATCTAATTGGGTCAAAATATAGAACAACTCTTTAAATAACCAATCAGAACATTGCTTTGACAAAGGTAACAAACATTTGACAAAGGAATTTTGAATACAATTGGTGATACAAAACATCCCTTCACAGTTAAAGTTACTCCTTTTTAAATTGCGAGTAAACAAACATCTTTTACGCACGAAAAATGCTGAATAATGTTTGTTTACATGCAATTCAAAATGGCGGCAGTAACTGTGAAGGGATGTATTACATTACGATTTGGCCATCGTTTGCAGACTGCAGTGCATTTTAACATCATATAAAAATATCACATTCGTTGACAAATATCTTACAAACTTACTTAAATAATTTACCTTTACCAATCTCTTATCATTTATGACTATTGGCAATTTGGCGTACTCTTATATATCATCTACATACATATTATAGCTACATTTTATAACAATTTTTTCTATTGTATACTTGTAATTAAAGGCAATATCCCACATTTTCTGCCCGAAGCGCCCTAAATTGTTTTCAAACTTCATACGTTAAATGAAGCTCATATAGCACTTTAGCTAGACACAACCAATAGTTACGATCGAATTAAGGTAAATCTATTTTGTTTAATTTGTTGGGAATATGCCTTTAACAGTTTTTGAATACATGTATACTAGTTTACAAACACTCAAAGAAATTTAAAAGGAATAATGCACTTTAGCACACTTAATAGTTTTAAACTATGTAAAATATAAATTAGATATGAAAATAAAAAATAAAACACTCTCTGTTTATTTCTTTGTTTGTATGTTCATGAAGTTAAAGTAGCTTACTTCATGGTTTGCTTGTCTTCCAACACTATAGAAATATTCGCGATTGTGGCATTCAACATGCTCAAGTCGAAGAGGGCGTACATATATAGCTAAGCAGAGCTTAGCATGCTCAGAGTTATTACTGCTCCGATAGAGATTACATACACCCTCTTAACCGCCATGTTAATGAATGTTGCAAACACCTGTGTTAGACGTGGAACCATGGTGCAACTTCAGACCACAAATGTCGCTATACTAGCGCTTGAAAACAGACGCACGCGTCTAAACACACAGCAACGATTATGTGTACATTGAACACACGTTTAGTTTTGTTTTAGTTACGTCACTGAACAATGTATGAAGACAGAGAAATAATAGTTTATCAAACGAAATTATACACATCGAAATAGTTTTGTCGAGTTTACACTCATAAAGACAACATTCGATAAAAACCATACCTCCCCTCCTCTGATAGCAAAATGACATCAAAATTAATAACTACTCCTCTTTTAAACTCATTGGTTCCGCCGTAATCGTTTGGGTCCGGATACGAGGAGCCGTAACGATGTTCATAGCGATGGTGCATGCCAAATTAGAGCAGAACTGAGGCAAAACATAGCAGGCAAAACTCTAAACATAAAACAGTTATCATTGAATCAATAGCTACATAAGAGCATCAACGAAATGAAAATAAAATCAATTTTCATATTTTTGAATACTATACATTATAAAAATATTGGTTATCCACGTGTCGTATTGTTCTTCATAAAGATCAAACAACCAAAATGTTGCGTGGTTTTTGGTAATTTGATACGGTATAAAAACATGATTATATAAAAATGAAACCAAAAGGGTTTTCTGCAAAAACATTTTTAAAAGTTTTAAAATTGCACGGGGTCATGACATTAGGATAATACTGGTTACCAATCTGAATGCTTTAAAAATCTCCCTAGCTCTCCCTTAACGGTCGGTTCTTAATTTGACCAGGGCCAATTACAATCAAGGCTGGCAACACGGGCACTGTCATTTTCTTTGACACAGAATACACACACTCCTTGGTTTCCCCGTCATAAAAAGAAACACGACCCGTGTCGGAATCCACCAAAACACCAAGCGTTTGTGACGATGGAACTGGTTGAGGAGGCGAGCTGCACCTATCATGCTTCTTAATCCCATCCTTTGGAGACATCTTCGAAGGATGCGGTGGAGGAGTACATGAGGGAAGCAGGATTCTTCCCATAGAGTAAGTCACTAGCACGGTTGGATCAGAAAGTCCGCCATCTTCGTCAATTTCGTCACAACTATCATGGCCGCTATCTCGATCTGCGCATACTCCGTTGACTTGGTTACCATTTCCAAGCTGGCGGTCTAATATTTTGGCTTTTCGCTCACTGATTATTCCAAATTGTATAGCAGACGGAGCTTGATCGATAACAAGTTCCCAATAATGTTTACCTGAGGAGAATTTCTTATCACCCAACACGTAGGTTGGAGTGACGGCGATCGGACCGGAAGCCATTCCACAGGTAATGTTAGCCAGGCTGAAGGAAGGACTCGTGACCACTTTTTGCCCATCTTTGCTGACGTCAGCAGTATTGGGTTGGTTGACACCCTGACACAGGCTCCATTTAAAGTTGGTAACTGTATTGAAAGAAATACAACATTGTTAGGTATCTTCAGTCATCCTGTATTCTAAATAACAAATATCAACTAAAATGGTGCTTGTGAGTTAAACTAAGTGCAATGAAATCGTGTTCTTAAAACCCTGGAAGATTTCGTCATTCACATGATGTACCTGAAGAATTCACATCATTGTCAATATTTAAACAAATGTGGTTTTATATTCTCGACATACACATTTGCTCCATGAGAGGAGTTCTCTCTAGATGTTCGCTCACCAATGTTAACTCCGAGTTGGAGAGAAGTTCGTTTAGGGGCCAGTGCCAATACACTTCGATACCGATATCGAGCAGGCCGATACGGTTCGATGCGTTTAACGTCCAAATTCTGCGAAATGTATCGATTTACTGGGCAAAGGACGATAGTGCATGACTGCATGTATCATGTCAAAACTATGATTTGATAGGTCAAGATATTTAATCTGTCAATTAAAACAATAGCTCCAATCGAAATAAATCGGCTTGCTCGATAGCGGTATCGTAATGTATTGGCACAGGCGCCTTAATTGATTGGCTCAGCTCAAGTGGTAACTCGGTTATAAGTTTTGTACAGAAGTTTAGTGAAAGACTACATGTAGCTTGATCTTCTCATCCGAGGAGGAGAGAAGTTCTCTTGGCTAAGTGAATGTCTATACACCCTGCGCCTAAAGTCTTATTAAATATCTCAAAAGCAGTGCCCTAAAGTCACATTCAATATTTTAAAAGCGGTACCCTAAAGTCGCATTCAGTATTTAAAAGGCAGTGCCCAAGCTTTTAACTTCAATACGTTGAGTGTTTTATCTTGCAGTAGGTCATCTCTATTTCTGATTTTATTATTGGCTGGTGCAATAATTATTTTGGTCTAATATTCTTACGCTTTACATATCAATGATTATATGTCCTATATATTAAACTGCTTAAAATAGTTAGTTTTAACGAAACGCGAAAGGTCAGAAAACTACAACGATGTTTAAGCTGCTATGGTTGACCTAAGGTCGCTAGGCAATAGGTTGATAAAATGAACAGGATAGACACCCTTGGTTTTTAAAACGCTAACGTCAGACGTAATTTGCCGTCACGTCACTGCGTTGATTGATCCAGCGTGGGTCAAGTGGCGTCTTACGTAAGTATTTACGTTTCACGTTTGGAAAACCAAGGGTGTCTGTCTGTTACCACAATAAATACTATCAAAGAGTCTGGAATTCTTATGTCAGGCGCACAAATCTTAGTTGTTTTGTCATTGACTATAGACTATATAATTGTAAACTTTGCAAAACCAATTCCAAAACGGAATACGTATACTTTAGGTCAAACCATTCTTTAGGTGTACGGTGGAATAAATGCATCATTCAGTAATGCATGGTGTGCTTTATTCCGTCGGACACTTGATGAAGGGTGGGACCTAAAGTATACTTTTTCCATTAAAACTTACCTTGTGTGGGAATGGTGCGCAGAATAACAGCCTTACTGAATTCACTACTACCAGCCTTATTCTCAGCTCGTAGTTTAAACTTGTATTTGCAGTTAGGATCCAGGCTAGAAACGGTGCACTCAAGTCCAGAAAGACCCGTCAATTTCTGCCACGAGGAATCAGCAGCGATGTCGATGGTCGTTGGCGGGTTTAAACGGCGACGTACGTTCTTAGGGCTTGGAGGTATTGGACTGGTACGGAGCGGTAATGCATTGTTTTCGGCTTCGCCAAGGTTTCTGTAGTGTAGGGTGTAAGAGTCGATTGGGATGTCGTCGGTTGGTTTGGCCCATCGGATGATAACTTCGGCGTAAGAATGGCACTGTTTGGCTTGGATGGTAGGCGATGATGGTACTGTGATATGAAAGAAACAAAATAAAGGTTTGAGCTTAAAATTATCTTGGTAATACTTTTACGTAGGTATGGGAGAGGGGTAATTAACCGAATTCTAATGAGGCCTGAGGAAACATGGCCTTATTGACATTCACACCAATCTTTAATTCGACAAGAGACCAACATTTCGAACATTACAACAATTACAACTACTTATTTGTACCTATCTATCTAGTATTAGATTAAGTGTGAGAGAATTTAATTGTAGAATACTCTTTCAAGGCTCTATCTAGTTGACTTCTGTCATAGTTATTTGTGAAGTCAACATTTGAGGGTTTCCACGGCACAAAGTCACAAGCAACTGCATCCAAATCAACTACGCTCCAACGGGAAACTTTCGGTAAATCAATGCGTGCAAATGCGTGTGATGCATCACTGCGAAGTCAAAACCCTTCTATTGGTGCAGAAACTTACTTCAAAGTGCACACAAATGTAAGAACGGTTTGCCGAATTATCTGAACCCCATCATAATGTTCACCAAGAAGGCAAAACTATTTTACAGAGGGAAATCATCACAGTGTGGTACGAAATTATTGAGTTTGTCTCAATCTAATACTAGTAGCTAGCTTGCCCCAACCCAAGTCTATTTTTGCATTAGATTACAGGTTGACAAATACGACAGTTCATAGCATATTATCAATCGGTACGGTCCTGATACAAGTTAATTATGTGACTATGCACAACATTAATGGTTACGATTGTCATTATGAAAAATGTGTCGCTGTTGAATATACTCGTAAAATGAATAATGGACAACATTTTTGTTAGTAGGCTATAGCAATATTGGGTCAAAAGCAGTTAATACTTATACGAATTCTTAACGTCAACACGACTGATCAGTCTTACGCAACACCCATATGTAACGGAAAAGGGGTGAAGTGCAACACCTAGGACAGGAAAAATGTGATGGTGACTGAACACCTGACATCCTAGAGAGGTGTAATGCAGTATACCTCGTTACCTCCCAGGAGAAATGTGTTCATTTGCTGAAATATGACATGATATTTGCTAAATGATGGCGCCTAATCTAGACTTAACAATACATGTATAGGTTAACTATATCAATATAGAATCCTACCTTTTCGGAAGCTCATGTTATCTAGATGATGAATAGCCCGGTCGGCATCCACGGAAAAGGCACCGAAATTATCTGAGGTACCTACACTCGCTTCGGCTTCTTTAAGTGACTTCACTGTTTCGTTCAGCCTGAAAATAAAACAGAAGGTATTATGTCATGAATGTGCTGGTAGAAAACAGGATTACATGTGCGGAGAGCCATTTTAAAGAAATGAACGCCGAAATGTGACAAAGATTTGAGAGTAACGTCCCTTTTATGGTACCTAAGTACTGACCTGACGTCCATACTACATGTCCAAAAATCAAATTATATATATTAAGTTTCATTGCTTCAAAGTGTTCTGAATATTTATGAAGCTTACACATTTTTTGCAATGCAAACATCCATGATGTCAGAGAAAATGTATCGATCTATCCCATCCTTCATTATTGAAAAGAAAGAATATCCTACATTTGTGAAATATAAACCTCAGTCGTTTGTAGTAATTTGGGCACAATTTAATGAATGATAAATTTAATACAGTCATATACAATTAATACATGATATGTTTACGTTTAGTTCTTTGAATAAATACCCAAGTTAATCATCTTTATCAACTATTCAAGTTTACCTTCCAAGAAGTGGTTTGGCTGCCTGAACAAAACAAGCATGATCCGTTTCTTTCAACAACTCTCCCGCCAAATCGGCCACACTACATTTGGTCAATGCATCCCGCATAAGTTCAATCTGTTCTCCCAGCGTTCCCAATCTTCGCGCGATCTCGTCTTCAGTCTGCTGTGGTAACGTGCTCTGTTTTTCCGCCAACAACGCCTGGAGACGCTGCAAGGCTACGGTTAGCTCTTGTCGGACGAGGTCGCTATTAGTCTGTGATAAAATGCATGCAAATTTGTTGTTGGTTATTAGTATAAAACACACAAGCGTGCAGTTATTTTTTTCTCAAATTGTTAAATTCTTCTAAAAAAAATTATGCAGTGATAAACAATCTTCGGCCGCACCTAATCAATATTGGCCTGTTTCATCTTACATAGTGAATTTCAGTTCTTAAATTAATTGGGGATGCGTATTGCGTTATACCTTTCTAACACGTTATGTTACCTTTCACTTATGTCATGCTTAGTTTGGCATTGTTGCTTAAAGTGCGATTTGAAGAAAAAAACAACACACGCGTGCTAACCGCTCTTGGCAAAGTATAGAAGTGAATTACTGATAACTTTCTAATATAAATTCAAATACAAACTCTATAGCGTGCCTCGTACCCTGCTTATACACACGTTTTCAGCCATATTATACATACTACATACATGCACGTTATACCGTAATAAAGAGTTACATAACATCATATCGGTGTTGCTACCGTCCAGTTAATAACATTTTCCAATCTAACATAATTGGTGTCTGGTTAATTAAATTATTATGTCTGGCATGTGCAAACGTAATTAAAGTAAATGCCATTTGAAGCTTCTAATTATTTCAGGTACTTTTATTAATAACGTTGGTATGAAACTACATGTACATTTAAGTGTCTTCGCTACAGTAATACTTATATAGCACAATATCGTTTATCATACAACGACCAAGTTATAATTATAAAACATTTTTGTTTAAAACAAAATTCAATTGTAAAAATAATATTGTTGATCACTGGGTGATATCACCCTCTTTTTTTTAACTCTGAACTTCCGGTGATCGTGTTAATACAAGTACTCAGTATTTACATCTAATGATATTGATAAAAACACACGTACATAAATTTGGTTAAAGCTGTGGTTAATAAATATATAGGGATACTACACCTCCTTAAATACTTATCCACTAGAAACCGTCTACACCCTTTTTCTGTAAAACTAAACCTCCTTATCCTACATTTAATTTTTACATGTTTATAAGCCAGACATTTGTAAAATTTACAATTGTTTACGTTACAATTGGACGCTCAGTATTATCCTACTGAAATTTAAAACATTCTCAAATGGTGATGTTTATTTTAGGTTGGTATAAATTATAGATATGGTATACTGTAAAGAAATAACCGTGCTTATGGCAGTAGTTTTATTTGGCTGGTATGGGAACAAAAAAACACTGTCTTTTTTCTCATTTGAACCCAGAAAATAATTAATTCATCATATATTTACTTTAGCTGACATAGATTGTTTGACAACAATTATATTACTTAGTACATGTATTTCTTTTGAGGTCGTATCCAGATCTTCTTAACAATTTTAACAACTGCATCGTCATGATCATATGGTAAAAGTATAACAGATTACATTTTGGTTTCCTACATTTCTGTAAGATCATAATATTTCTTTCACTGTCGACATCTGTGCTGGCATAGAAAATCTTCTCTGTGGTATATGACAATTACTATGTGTTTGAGAGTATGAGCTATTATTACCAGAACCAGAATTATCATGACTATTTTTGTCCAGAAACAAAGAAATGAACCCCACTGCCGGTTCTGCATTGTAGCAGCGCGCAGAAAGAATCTCGTTTCACATTCAGAATAAGAGTATAAGTCACTAGACTGAATCCTTTACGCCCCCGATCTCGCACTAACAAAATGGCGGGAAAACATGGCCGTGCTCCGATCGTAGAAAATACATGCGTAGAGTAACGGAGCAAAAGAACGTAGCTTGGTTGATGACAAATGGATTCTGTCTAATAAGTCACCTCTACAGATACTGTTATATTTACAATAAATAAAGCTACTATTGGACTCTTAAATATTATATACACTGTACAAAAATAGAAAAAAATCACAAAAGGAAATACTTTTTTGAGACTGGGGTAGGCCTATAGAAATCCTAGATGAACTTCACATACCGTAAAAAATTGTACTCAAATACGACAGCAGCTTTATTTGGCTGGCATGGGAACAAACCAATAGACTACATTAGGCTATTTGTGTTAGTTTCAAATAGTACGAAAATTGTCATGTTTCTTTTGGGGGCATATTCAAGTTTTTATATATTGTTTCCCTATTGAATATCTGATCACAATAAATACCTAAGTCTTTTTTGGTTTAATAACATTATCATCTTAGGTTTCATTTGAGACAATCAAAAATGTATATTTTCAAAATGATTGGTCGTTGTTCTAGTCAGGCATTCAATATTCGGTAGGATCAAAATATTTCTTTTTTTGTCGTCATCTGCGCTGGCATTGAAAAATCTTCCTTGTGGTCTATGACAGTTACTATGTGTTTGAGGGTTTATGCTACCAAAACCGAAACCAGAATTATCATTACTCTTATTGCCCAGAAATAAAGAAACGATCAATGCTGGTTCTTTTTTAAGTATTGTAGGCCTACTAACGCGCAGAAAGAATCTTGTTTCATATTCAGAATAAGAAGAAAATTCAGTCCCCTCGGTAGAATGCTAATAAGGCTTAAAACTGAAAACTTCAGTACGTTTTTTGTATTTACACTACTATAAGCTACTATTTGATTCTGAATAGTATTATTCACTGTACAAAAATAAAGATTTCAAAGAGTGTTACTTTATGAGTCTAGTATAAATTTCATACGGTCAAACATGAACATATCATGTGCGCGTACAAAATACCCAATTATAAGAACGAGTAGCTTTGTTTGGTTGTTATAAGAACATAAACATCGCTTGCCTTGTTCTGGATCTATGAAAAAACAAGCTCAACATAATTTGATAGCTGATAAAGTATTTTCTTCTCTAAATAGCACCATTTCTTTTAAAGACAATACTCAAATTTCCATATTTTGTTTCCAATTTTGTGAAAAAATCAGAATATTTCTTTTACAGTAGACATCTGCGCCGGCATAGAAAATCTTCTCTGTGGTCTGTTTCGGTTACTATTTGTTTGAGGTTCTATACTATGCCCCACACTATCATTACTTCTATTGCCCAGAAATAAAGAAACAAACACCGCCGGTTCTTCTTTAAGAATCTTGGCAGCGCGCAAATAGAATCTAGTTTCATATTCAGAATGAGAGGAAAATTCAGTCACCTCTGCCGATGCTGATAGGGCTTCCAGCCTGTCTAGGCTTTCCTGAATGGATTCTCTTCGGTCCCGGATGGCCTCGAGGTGCTTCTCCAGCTTTTCCTGTAGGAAGAGATTGGATTAAACAGGAGTGAATGAACATGATATTATTTACAAGCACAGGGGATCTTGTATGACATTTTATTGACGGGCCATCATTGAATACTGTTGAACTACAAGAGCATTGTGAAAGCTAAAACTTGGGTTTCTAATTCATTTGAAAGTCGTCAGGACGTATATGCTCTTTTTAATTAAATATTATAACAAATAATGAATTTAGATCCACATCTGTATCGGTTTACTTTCTGATCAACATTGTCAATAAACCTCAAATCATGCAAGTTAGTCACATTAATAATGGAGGTCCGGACAGGGTCATCACTCAAGAGGCTCCAGTTCAATTATTAAATCTAATCTATTTTATTAAATAATGAACAAAGAAAGTCAATTATAATGAGGGGAAACAACTTTAATCTGTAATTATTGCCATTGAGTATCCAATCATTTCAAATATTGTTTTCCAGCTCTCAATGTCAACATGATTTTAAGGTTTATTTCAAAGTATAACATCTAAATAATGCACGAGTATCTTCTAATAAACATTCGTCTTATGCATTTCAAAAGGGGCTGAATTTTTGTTTAACCTTAAAGCTATGTGATACTTATTTGGCCAACAACTAAGATATGGCTATAAATACACTAATATTTCTCTTTATTTCCGTACTTTATATTTAGCTCAATAAGGATTCTTCCTGTTTCAACGTTATCAATCTGATGCAATTCCGAAATTACTAGTATATATCTGGTTCGTTTTACTTTCACAATTGCATTTTACAATCGTATGTCTTTTGGAAATATCAATCTATGTTCTACAACAAAATAGCTATTTCGATTTAACAAAGATTTTCTTTCTGCTGCAAGATTCTGGATGCATCATACTTCTAAGAGTGACGACTAGTGATTTTAATGAGTCTGCGCAGGACATTCACCAACTGATGATAGTACATGAACGTGCTTCTTTATGTGTAATGCGCATGCGAGAGGATGCGCCGCAAACGAGCGACCAAATAATATTGACAAAGTGATGGATAGATGGTTTCAGCAAATAAAAGTATCCACTGATTTTTCCTTTTTTTTCTACAAATAACATGAGCAATAAGAGTTTTCTCTTACAATTGTTTACATTTCTTCTTATCTAAGCAATTTCCAAGCTCGTAATGAAAATGTACTTTTAATGTAGTAATCGTATCAATTCTACATTTTTTTAAAAACTGTTGGTCAAACATTAACCTGTTGCTGTTGCTCGACACTAAGGTTTACTTAATTCAATCTGTTTAGTTTCAATGCGCATGTGTGAAATATGCATGTCGTCCTGAGCAATTGGAAAGTATAAACAAACTAACTATTGACTCGCTCATCTATTGGAAGTTCAAAATAATACTCTTAAGCTTGTTTTTCCTCGTTTAAAGCGTATAATGAATATACGAGTCTGTTTTTTCCTTACCTTCACGATTGCATATTTCCGCTCTATAACAGCCACCTTATGTGTGGCGTGCTTCTCACTAAACTTGCATTTGACGCATACCGGCTTCTGACACCCATCGCAGTACAATGTGATTCTCTCAGTAGGGTGGTCTGTACATGTGATGGTCTGAAAATGACAGAAAGGAAACAGTTGTCATAATCAAGTCGATCACTTTTAGCAACTTTTGTCTACATTAACAAAGTGAATATTATTACGGTATTGACCGTTTTACAGGTTATCATATGAGATGTGATCAAGCAAAATTAGTCAGAACTCAGAAATACTGATTTTAAGATACAACCAAATCAAGGAAAATTATGTATTTTGTTTCCTGTTGTTTTTTCACACATATAACTGCTAATATCTTCTCAACCAAATGTACGATTTCAATGAGATTATCTGAAAAATGTAGCTTTTTAAATGATGCATACAATTAAGTAAAAAAAGTGAAAAATTGACCGACTTCAGATTTATTTTGCTTTATCACATCACTTTTGAAGGGGACTAGATAACCTACAGATGCAGAAAGGCTCAAATCAATACTTAAAGACAGGAGAAAGTTTGACAACAATCGATTAAATATTCTACACTAATTTATAAGAAGCACTGACTGTGTAAGGAGATAAAGTGATTGAGACAATCTGGAACCTTAGTTTGGGCGCACGCGCATATTCCAACTGTTAAGGTGTTCGCATGTGTTCTCCCTTAACACTCTATTTGCAAATAATAACATGATTTAGCCTTTCGCATGCTATACAGGTTGACAAGATGGTTTAAACCTTTATTAGATAAATATCATAATAAATAAGGTCATTTGATGTGAAATTGAGTGTGGAAATGACCAAATGCATGTAACAAACAAGACTATTATTCTCGCAAATTGCATTACTAAATTGGTAAGGATGTCCTTTAGGAGAAACGAAAGTGCAATACATCATCCACAATTGCAATTTAAATATATACTAGGATCAGGAATTGCTATAAGATGTAATCACGGAAATATCGTTCCGTGTAATAACGCACTAGGGAATACGATAACACTATAAATGCATTAGTTTAAAAATAGAATTGCTATTTATTACAACCTGTTCAAGTTTTCTCTCCTAGGCTCCAAATATGTATAAGAATTTCTAACAGACTCATGAACAGCGCGATTTTCTTTGGCTACAGTACAGGAGTAATTATATTTTCAGAAATAGACATTTTAATTGATCAAGTTACATAATTAACAATATGTATTTCAAAAGTGGGTATGCAATTGTTCTAACCTACTTATAATATATACCCCATGATGATAAGTCTGTAAATGTTATATGAATATTAATTGTCACAACGTCAAACTAGCAACAACTCCTTTAATTACATATTTTTATCGATATTAATTCGCTGTAGAGTAGCTAATATATCAAATAAGAAAATGTTGTTAAGATAATAACACATTTTCATTGTTATTTGTAATCCCAAATTTGAAATTGAGAGTAATAAGGGTCATCCCAATAACTTATTAATGGATAAAAGGACTACATTGGTACATTTTACACGAGGATGTCGCTAATAGTGATTGCAAATAATACTACAAGTAACACTGTCAACAAAAATATTACATTACCAAAACTGACTAGTAATAACCTATGTGTATATGTTTTGACAGTATGTAAGACTGCCAAATATTTTTTTGGAATTGGCCTTCTTGTCTATTTTTGTACTGTGAATATTTTATATATAGCTGAAAATGTATGTACTATGCAATTTGTCAATACAAGTATGTCTATGCAATTTGTCAATACAAGTATGAATTAAAACCATGTCTACCTGTCAAAACATACTCAGGATTGGAATAAGAAAGTGTTGATAGCAACGTTAAGAAATTCCTCACTGTACAGGGATCTCGACATGTCATAATCATGATAATTAAGATTGGGTGTCTGAATATTTAAAGATTATTATAAAACACTGCAAATAGTCTAGACAACAACTCTAATGTTGAATGTTTTAAGAAAAACATCGTATTCAGATGTATTAATGGAAACCAGCCAGTCATAGTAGCCATACATGTGATAAAGAGCATCTATTTACCAAATTCATATCTCTGTAGGATTGGTTACAACTTGATTCAAGTAAAATTTTTTATAATTGATATTTTAATGGTTTAATAATAGCTTAGTTTAGTACTGGGTCATCGATTTATATTTATGGAAGTAAAAGTAACGAGTAGCCACAGAAATAAACAAGCTAAAACCAATTTTTAAACAATTTGTAATTCGTTACTACTTACCTTTGGTCTGAAGTGATTTGTAGGACCAATGTATTCATGTTGGGCCCTTGGGGTACCCCACGGATGACAATAAGCAAAGCATTCGTTGCAATAGCTCTTTTTACAATCTAGACACGACTTGGTAGCATCCTCGGGTGGTTTGGTCTTACATTTACTGCATGGAATACTGCCAGCTTTCTTCACGGAATATTTGAATCTGGAATATGAAAGTGTGACTTGTTATGGGGTAGCCTATATCAATTAATTTGACATTTTCTGTATTACTAGCATGCAAAGACTTCTAACAAAAGGGTGATGTATCAGCGACAGGCAGTATTACTAAAGGATGTCCTTGTATCAAACACTGCCAGTTTAACACCATCATAGCCACATGCTAGGATAAATGTGTCATTTATGATTCAGCTATAGCTATTAAATGCATATTCTCACATTTACAAAAAATAATTTTCGCTAAAACCGCTCTTAATTATTGGTTACGTCTAACTACAGTGCATATGAAATACAATCATGTGCAAAAGAGAAGTTAAAAATAAATTGAGGGCGTTTCGGTCAGAAACTGTGGGAATATGTCTTTAAATACATGAATCCAGAAAACTACAAACAGCTTGGGTGAATACAGTACATGTTTTAAAGGCATAACTTTATTATAGCCTATGCACCCATCTCTTACCATAGGTGTGTAGACTATAATAAGTTACTCCGTTTTAAATTGAGTAAGCAAAATCTACAGGCCATTCTTCGAAAAGTAGTGAAGTATCAGAAAGGCCGTGTATTGAACTTTAATCAAATACTCTATTGTAACAACGGATTGTGTTGTCTTGAGGTAGGT
>JAUMTS010325508.1:0-14206 GCA_032273385.1 Ophiopholis aculeata | reverse complement strand
AAATGCTTCGTAAATCAGAATGGTTTGACAGATTTAACTGAAGTTTTAAATTATAGTCTATTGAGTGATGCTCCATCGAATGAAATAGAAAACTGGATTTTAAAAAAATCGGACCTTGTCCCTTTAAGTTACAGGAATGGGATTTGATAGATGATGCCTAAGGCTGGGTGAGCAGTATACCTGACTAGGCTCTTTAATGACTCTGACTTACTATGCAGATAAATTGTTCGGGGTAGCGTACATAACGACCAATACATATATGTAGCGTGACATCCATGAATGTTTCAATCATTAACACAGAAACTTGGCTACCGTCAACGTACGATATAAAGTAAAAACATGTTATAAAAAGGTTAATCTAAGTTTACATTAACGTTGTTCATGAACGTGACAGTCGAAAGGAAACCGCCACGAACAAAATGTTTCGGTATACCGCAAAAATGTATACGGTGTACCAGGTTTGGCGTGTTTAGGGAACACGATCTAAATGATGCATTGCAAACATACATTAATGTGACAAAGTCTGTTCCATAATATTATACCTGTATTTTAGTTCTGTAACTTATTGTGTATGTGTGCGGCTTACTTAAAGAAAAGGGAATTCGGCAGTCTTGAATAACTTGAATTGTTACAACGATATACATAAGTTTAAGCCTGTATGCTTACAATTTGTGAAACTGACAAAGGTATATACGGATTGAAAGGTTTCTGTTCGTTGGTTATCATTCGTCGGTATCTTATGCTTGAAATTGATTAAACAGTTATAATTTAGCACATACAATATGATAGATTTGTTGTAAAATGTCATAAATTTAAAACACACCCAACTTCGGTCGACATTGTCTTGTAAAAGTTAAATCAAGGTCCTTGGCTAAATGTAAATTACATTCCACGACGTAATACAGTGTAGTTAAGGTAACGAAACAAATGAACATCAGAATCAACATTTCGAACTTGAGCTTGAACTTGGCTTTCTACCAGAGTTCACCCAACCTCCTTTATTTAGTGATGTCCAAGAAGAACTGTCATGGGTGAGTAAAACCATGTCCAAGGCGTGACATAGTTGAGTCAAAATAGTGTATAGTGGCAAATGAGATAGCATGCAGTACTGTGAAACCCGGGGGGTACTCGGATTTGGTTTGGACGGGGGGTGTCGCTGGAGATTCAAAACCCATACCCATTTTCAGGGTGATTTTGGGCAAAAAAGGTACCAATTTTGTTGGATTTTGCTTCAAAAATAGACCGAGCCCGGGAAAAGTTTTGCTGTTTAAGCGTTTTTGATGCTGTTTTCCGGAAAAGTGGACCCATGTTAAGGGATTTTTATGACGAAAGTGGGACCCATGTTTAGGGATTTTTTGCAAAAAAGTAACCAATTAGAGCGGCACATCCCGTATACCTTTTTCGGCAAGTACCCCCTCCTCCGGGGAATTTAGTCTCATTCTGAATCTGTGGGAAAAAAGATCATGTATATACACGTAAAATCACACTTTGAATAACATACGTCCAATAAACAATATTATAATTTTATAATTTTAATTTATGTAAATTAAATATTCTAAAAGTGCATTCAATTTTATTAATGTAACTATTTCAAATGAAACGATGATATTTACATCAAAATTCGTTGGCTGTTTAATCTTAGTATTATGTGTGCAAATAAGTCAGAAAAACACAAGACTTAATCATTTTGACCCCAATAAATCTATATAATACTGTCGATATTTTGTTGGCAAAAAAATCTTCAATAGGAACGAGACTTATATATCAGGCTCATTCTCCAGAAAGTGAAACTTTAGTTGTTTATTACAGATATAATTGTCTTTATAAGACCGCATTTATAAACAGGATTTTTCGTTATGGGATTGCTAGTTGATACTCAGCTCAAGAAGCATTTTCAATAAAACAAATTGGAAGTAATACTGTCCATGCATGAATGAGCACATGAGTAACGCCACAAAATAATGGGTACACATGAAGTTGAACGCTTGGTTTAGATTGTGACCCTTTTTGTGCGAAGTCATAAACGTGATCACCGTCACATGACCCATGTCCTTGTATTTGCCTATACTCCAAAGTTTTAAGGGTTGCTGTGGTTTGACTGTCTCAAGTCCTTCCTATAACAAGCAAAAACTATCAGTTCTGGAAAAAACATATGTTGTCAAAGTATGCACCGTGTATTTTGATTATTTTGAAATCCTCTAGACACACATGCACCCTCACACAACTCACTACGCTCCGCTTAAAACCCCTCTGTTGCCTAACAAGCTTAGATACATACCTACTCACCCAAACAATAACTTCTAAAACATGCCACGAAGAAACCAATATTTAAACTATATTATATTATAATAATTGTTTTTTATCAACATCAACAAAACAAAACGACGTGTAAAATAAAAAAATATAAATTACAACTGATATGTACATGATTACAACATATTTTTGTTTAGTACACAATTTTAAATACATGAATACGAATTAATTAAGGGGAGTGGTAACCCAAATAATGTTGTAATTATGAAGCTCTGTAACTTTTAAACTATAAATGTGATGTACATCAAAGTATACATTTTTGGATTGGAATTTGGTCAGGGAATCTATTTTTGGCATAAATTTTAACCAAAAATGCTAATTTTTTGAGAAAATCAAAAAAAATCACTTTTTTGGCTCAAAATTTTACGGTCGCGCTACAAAAAAAGTTTTCAGTAAAAAATGCCTAAATTACTTGAATTTCATGTTAGGACAAATGCCTAGGAACGGGTTTTTTTATTTTTATTTAAAGAAATATTTTTTGAAATTTTGCCCAAAAAGTGCCAAAAATGTGATTTTTTTTACTTTTTTTTCTCTTTTTTGGTCAAAATTTATGCCAAAAATAGATTCCCTGACCAAATTCCATTCCAAAAATATATACTTTGATGTACATCACATTTATAGTTTAAAACTTACAGAGCTTGATAATTACACCATTATTTGGATTTGCACTACCCTTAAGGAGAGTGGTAACCCAAATAATGGTCTAATTATCAAGTTCTGTAACTTTTAAACTATTAATGTGATGTACATAAAAGTGTACATTTTTGGTAGTGAATTTGGTCAGATAATCTATTTTTGGCATCAATTTTGAACATTCTAATTGTTTGAGAAAATCCTGAAAAATCTTTTTTTGGCTCAAAATGTCACGGTCAAGCTACAAAAAATAATTTTGAGTAACAAATGACCAAATTACTTGAATTTCACGTTAGGACATATGCCTAGGAATGGTTTTCTCAAATTTTCATTTTAGGAAATATTTCTTTTAAATTTTGACCAAAAAGCGCCAAAAATGTGATATTTTTTACTTTTTATTCACTTTTAAAAAAAATTCCTAAAACGACAATTTGAGAAAACCAACCCTAGGCATTTGTCATAACATGAAATTCAAGTAATTTGGGCATTTTTTACTCAAAAATATTTGTTGTAGCTTGACCGTAAAGTTTTGAGCCAAAAAAGTGATTTTTTTTTTTTCTCAAAAAAATAGCATTTTTGGTCAAAATTGATGCCAAAATAGATTCATTAACCAAAGACCCTTTTAAAAGTGTATGTACCTTATAGCACTAGTCCAAATGTATACCAGAACAGATTTATTTAAGAAAAGTAAACATTTTGAGAACAAAATTTGGTCAGAGATTCAATCAATGTTTGGCATTAATTTTAACCAAAAATGCTAATTATTTTTTAAATTTTGACCAAAAAAAACCACTTTGTTTGGCTCAACATTTCTGTGAAAAGCTACCAAAAATAATGTTGAGAACAAAATGACAAAATTACCTGATTATAACTGTTAATGTATTTTTTTTTAAAAAACTTA
The DNA here is from genome assembly GCA_032273385.1 of Ophiopholis aculeata. Lineage (NCBI taxonomy): Eukaryota > Metazoa > Echinodermata > Ophiuroidea > Amphilepidida > Ophiactidae > Ophiopholis > Ophiopholis aculeata. The sequence goes on along the minus strand of JAUMTS010325508.1, from coordinate 10,359 downwards.
ATCTAATTTGTTTTGAAATTTTGACCAAAAAGTGCCAAAAATGTGATACATTTGAAAAAATCTCATGTTTTGGCATGTTGGTCAAATTGTCAAAAGTAAAAGTTAAGGAGAAAAAAATGGAAACAGACCCTAAGTTAGGGTGTTTATATTAAAATCAGGCAATTTGTGTTTTTTTTACTCAAAAACAGTTTAGTTAGCTTGTAACATAAATTTTGAGCTAAAATGAGTTTTTGGTGAAAAAAATTGTCAATTGACTTTCTTACCCATTTCCTTTTCCCTTTGAGTAAAAGGTTAAACATTACAGCACTTGATAAATTCAACAAATCCAGTCAATAACATCATTGAGGAGTCCCCTCTTAATGACATGTTAAAGACATATTCCCACATCTTCTGGCCAAAATGCCCTCAATTTATTTCAAACTTCTCTTTTGCACATGATTGTATTTCATATTGATAAACTAACATACCCTGGTAAAAAACTAAGCTTAATTTGGCCTAATTGCTTCAAAATCAGTGATGTTGAATTAAACTTTGGAGATCTCCGAAGTTTTATTATTGCGAAATATGTGAGTTCAACGTGTTGCATATAGGGAAGTATGGTGGCTACTGTATGCAGGGCCATGCTGTAAAGCGCGTATGACTAAAAATTTAATTTTAACTCATTTAAATACGATATTGGGCATTCGAAGCTTACATAACACTTCAGTTACACATAGTCGATAATTAAGATAAGTTTTTTTTTTGAAAATGTGGGAATATGCCTTTAAGTAACTTTAACAAAGGTAGAGTAACTATGCTTGTTCTATTAGATCTCTCCGCTGCATTCGATACAATAATAATAATATCATGTATATATGAAATAAATACACTGTAATTAATATCAATGTATCATGCTATTTAAGTTGAACGAACGCAGACAGAGTTTGGGATTACAGGTTCTGCCAAAAATTGCTGTGAAAGTTATCTTCTAGATCGTGGTTAAAGGGTTAGTGCCCTTGGCAAATATTCAGAAATTTTTTTTCTCAAGTATGGTGTTACTCAGGGATCCACTGTCTATTCTTAACTAGTGATTTCTATCATCAAACATTTCCAGTTAGCTGATGATATGGGCCCTATGCTAGCTTTGATTATAAGTCAAAGGAAGACATTGCTTCTGCTCAGCTTAGGCTTGCAAAATACATTGCCAAAATTTGATCATGAATGCATGCAAATAAGTTGAAGCTCAACAATTTAAAAACTGAGCTGTTCTTGATTTTGTCTGATAGGCATGTAGAAGCAGTGTATCACATCGACATTTATTTGAAAATTCTTGTTTTACAAATCTTGGTATCGTAAAATATATGCATTGTGTCACACATGTAACCCCAACATGAGTGGCGCAAAGGTCATCTGTGGCCATTTACTATTATAATGCACTATCTGCGATGGCAGACTAAACATGGCGATGGACGACACTAGTGGTTCAGGGACCGCAAAGAGTTTTTTTTTTTTTTAATTTTTTAATTTATTTATATGTAAATTATTTTATTATGCAAAATCGTGTATTTATAGTGTAAACATAACTATTATTGTAAATCATGTATTATATATCATTATGTAAATATATTATTGTATCACGTCTTATTGGAGACCAGTTTTGTAAACTGGTTTGAGTATTCCTAAAATAAAGAAAATCACTGCTCGGGACCAGGCCATAAACCTGAACCCTAGCTGTGTGTCACATGACTAATCCTGATGAAGTGCTGCCAGTGCAACACCAAAGTGATAACTCTTTCGAAGAAAATTCCAGAAATATATTTTATTTACCAATTGTGTTGATTTTAACTACTTGATGACTAAGAATCTTCACTCGTCGTGAAGAAAGTTACTATTCTATAACTTAATACTTGAGCAAGATATAATCGTTCCATATTGGAGGGCTAAGCTTTCGATCTGCTAGTGAGTGTTACCTTCAAAGCAAACTAAAACATTAAAATGTTAACACCTTAAATGCATTGGGAGCTGTCATATATGGTGCAACATCTTGACTTTTTAAATTTCTCTGAAGATGACACTTAAAACGTGTTATATTAGATCAATAGCTCAGCCCTCCAAAACGGAGGCCTAGGGAAAGATATTGTTTTGCACATGTTTACCTAGAGAAGTAGCTTTAAATCAACGTTATGCCTGTTTTCATAATGATGTCGATGGAATGGATAACACCATGTACTTCATATTTTATATTCAACTAGTTTAATAAAAGCAAAAGGCATATAGTGGTAATCTTGTGTTAACCTTGTATGGTCTTTTTTGTAAAAATGTGACATCTTTTACAAACCGTCCTCAGACAGTACAGAATATGCTAAATTTATGGCCAGTGTGATAAATGACAGAGTATAGAGAATGAGTGCCCTGGTGCCCATATACCTGCGTAGTAAATTCTCACAGAACACAGTTTCAGTTGTTTCACGCGTAAATAGTGGTTATCTTTCATACCAAACTTTAATGTTGTGGTGACTTGGTCCCGCCAACCACCAATGTCACCAAAATACCTGATTGCCCCTCCCACATTCGCATGATCTCGGGTTTCATGGTATTAAGGCTAAGCCAAACTCATCCAACGTCCATATACCACTGCCCTACCGACATATTCAAGTTCACAAGAACCTCGTCCTATGAACTAGAAGCCATGCATCGTTATGTGCGGTTTATTTCAACTTTGCCAAAAAACACGGGAGTATACATTATTGCAATGGTGTTCATTATGGTACTTGTAACGTTTAGCAAACCGCATAGGCAAATGTTCTTTCAGCCGCGGGTGCGGACTAGATATGATATTCAAACCTGCCGTCAATCCACCACCCCATCACATAGTAACCACCCTGGCCCTAGTCAGGTTGGCGTTGGAATCTGAAGTCGTGCATTCATGATGTTAGGTTTGTTCCAACTTCGGCAAAATAATGGAGTATACTTTACTAAATGGTCCTGATATACTGTCACTTATTAGTACGTTAATAACACAAACAAACCGCATATGCAGATTCACCTGACCCCCAACTTTGCCAAAATGATGGACTCTACATTACTATATGGACGATAACATGGCACGTTGTAACGCAAACAAACCGCATATGGAGATTCACCCGACCCGGATACCATGACCTACATTTAACTTGGAGTCATAAGCTAGATCTGTAAAACTAATCGACCTGCCCCCATTCAACAACACACCACCCCACCCGCACCCCCACACTACCCACCTAACTCCAATTAACGTATGAACCCGAAGCCGTGCATTCATGATGTGAGGTTTGTTACCTCTTTGGCAAAATAATGGACTATACATTACTATATTGTCCTGATATAATGGCACTTGTAACGCAAACAAACCGCATATGGAGATTCACCCGACCCGGGTACCATGACCTCCATTTAACTTGGAGTCATCCCCGTCATCACTTCCCCACCCACACAACCGAATTCACATAAACCTTGGTCAAAGAAATCAAAGCTATAGATCCGCATTGATGTGAGGTTTGTTCCAACTTTGCCCAAGAAATGGAGTATACATTAATGCAACGGTTCTCAACCTGGTCCTTCAACGTTAAACAAACCGCATATGCAGATATTCGTTCAGCTGCGCCGGCAACATAGGCTAGATCTATAAAACTAATCGACCTTCCCCCATTCAACAACACACCACCCAACCCACACCCCTACACTACCCACCTAACTCCAATTAACGTGTGAACCCGAAGCCGTGCATTCATGATGTGAGGTTTGTTACCTCTTTGGCAAAATAATGGACTAAACATTACTATATTGTCCTGATATAATGGCACTTGTAACGCAAACAAACCGCATAGAGATTCACCCGACCCCAGGTACCATGACCTACATTTTACTTGGAGTCATTCCCGTCACCACTCCCCCACCCACACAACCGAATTCACATTTGCCTTATGAACCTAAAGCCGTTCATTCATAATATGAGGTTTGTTATAACTTTGCCAAAATAATAGACTGTACATTACTATATGGTCCTGATAACATGGCAATTGTAACGCAAACAAACCGCATATGGAGATTCGCCCGACCCCGGGTACCGTGACCTACATTTAACTTGGAGTCATCCCGGGCATCACTTCCCCACCCACAAAACCTAATTCACATAAACCTTGGTTAAAGAAATCAAAGCTATAGATCCGCATTGATGTGAGGTTTGTTCTTACTTTGCCCAAAAAAATGAGTATACATTAACGCAATGGTTCTCAACCTGGTACTTCAACGTTAAGCAAACCGCATATGCAGATATTCGTTCAGCTCCGCCGGCAACATAAGCTAGATATGTAAAAATAATCGACCTGCCTCCATCTTACAGCACACCACCCCACCCGCACCCCCACATACTACCCACCTAACTCCAATTGACGTATGAACCCGAAGCCGTGCATTCATGATGTGAGGTTTGTTACCACTTTGGCAAAATAATGGACTATACATTACTATATTGTCCTGATATAATGGCACTTGTAACGCAAACAAACCGCATATGGAGATTCACCCGACCCCGGGTACCATGACCTACAATTTACTTGGATTCATCCCACCCCCCTCACACCCACACACACACACAAAACCGAATTCACATTTGACTTAAGAGTCCAAGCCGTTCGTTCATTCATAATATGAGGTTTGTTACAACTTTGCCAAAATAATGGACTATACATTACTATATGGTCCTGATATAGAGGCACTTGAAACGCAAACGAACCGCATAGATTTTAATCATCTTTCTGTATATCATAATATAATCAAAGAACACTACTTTCGAAGTATAGATTTGATCATTTGAATGTCTTTCCACAGGTTTTTGGAAGAGGTTTAAAAAAAGAAGTCTTTTTCATGTGTCAAAATAAAGTTTCAGGACAGCGTCCCTCAAGTTGCCTCAACTGTTAACTATTATAGATGGCGTGCTTCATCGGGTATTTTAGAGTAAATGTCTGTCCAATGACTCTCTTTTGAAGAGTCCTTGGTCTGTCAGGGTGATAATTGTCTCGGGGGGGGGGGACTCGACTTTTATTTTGGTAGGGGTTTGCGGCGTGAATCGCCGAAACTTTAATTACGGAACTGAACGGCCACCAAAACAGGGGCTTACGGAACTGAACGGTCGCCGAAACTGGAGCACAGGGGAGTCTTAGAGAACTAAATTGGTATACACACTTATGTCTTGTCCTAAGATTTTCACACATTTTATGATTTTTTATTGAGTTTGGGGTCTTAGGGAACTGCCAGTGGACCCGGAGGGCACTATATGAAAGTGACGGTGACAGCCTTCCAAAACTAGGGTCTTTTTTCACAAAATTTTCAAAATTTCAGGAAAATTTCAAGAAATTTCCAACAAAATTGAAAAACTTTACCGCCAGTTTCAGCAAAATTTGAAAACTAGGGGTCTTGGGTGAGAACAAGTGAAAAAATAGGGAGTCATCAGATTGTAAAAACAAGGGTCTTTCGGTGACAGCGGGCCTAAAAAAAAGGGGGGGGGGTCTTTTTGATGGAGCCTGGTGCGAAACCTAAAATTGAGTGCCCACGGCTTTTGGAGCGGCTGGGACGCTTGAGAAGACATCCTTAAGCGCCGAACATCCCTATACCACCTTTTCAACCGAGTACCCCCCCCCTCGGAATTGTCCCCGAGGATTTATATCTAGAGAAGCTTATCACATTCACATTCACAGACGTATTCACAGACTCTGGAATAGTAATCATCACGGTGTTGTAGGATTTAATACAAGTATTATAATTTCGGTTTGATGATTTCCATCTAAAACGTTATCTGGGCCAAAATTTAGTTAAATACATAATACGTGATTGATTTTATCGACTAGTGATCAGATAATTTTAGTTGTTCTTTCATTGGTGGAGAATATGGCGCTTTCATCAAGTTCAGACAAGACTCTGCGAGTGGATGTTCTTAATGTGAGCACCGTGATACTTCAGCATGGTGAAACGGCGGCATCCACGAGTGCTGATAGTGAACTTAGTGAGGATATAGCGAGCACGAGGTAAGTTTACAGTTCATAGTCTAATTTTGCTGAACTTGTCAAGCTCAATGTTTACCCTGAGGTTTACCAAACAAAACAACAAAAAAAACCTTCAAAACGAGAGATTGAGTGTGTGATTTCTGAAGTTAATTTTAAATCGATCTTTGGATTTGTGCCCGGGGGGGATCCAATTCTGGAGGTGACGTGTATGTACGGCTGTCATGCTGTTAAGACCACACTTTTCAGCATCGCTGTCACCCAAAGACCTCTTAATCCCCTTATTTTTTCCCGAAAACAGGCACTTTCTGAAGGCTCTATATTCAAAGACCCCTATTTTTTTTTTAATTTGACCTGTCACCCAAAGCCAACATTTTCCTGATTTTGCAATTTTAACAGCAAATTGACCATTATCAATGATTTTATGATTATTTAATAAATCAGCAAAGTTTCGAGCCGAGGCTACAAATTGAATGTATAAACTTAAACTTCTTCTATGTGACTGTGATGGCTCTCACCCAAAGACCATCTCATCCAATGCCCCCCCCCTAATTTGGGACCAAAAGGCTGACTCTCACCTAAAGACCCCCTATTTTTTGTATTTTCTCCCACCGAATGTCCCTGGTTATGAAAGTCTCAGCGGTACACCTATATCCATTTCAATTGAAGTGTCCCCCCCCCCCGGATTTGTGGTATGAATTTGCTTGTGCAAGCTCTATTTATGATGCGATGTTATTTTGTGAATACATTTGTAAAGAAATATTTCCGAAATGACGAATATCATGCTGGGAATGTTATTGATGGAAGAAACATCTGCGGTCAAGGACTGCCTGTTCTTGTTTTTTTTTTGTTCATGGGAGTATTATGGTAGACCATGATGGGAGGGTACACACATGATTTTGGGGTAGGTCAATGTGCCTCACACTCACAGAGTTCAAAAATTAGGGTTTTGGAACTGCTTTCAATAGGTTTCCAGAACGACAATTCCTTGAAATTAGTGCTTTGGAACGGAAATGATTAGCCTCTTTTGAGAGAAAAAACCTTGAAAAAGTTAATAGAAAGCTGAGGAATGTTTGTTTCGGTGGATCTCCGGAGGGGGGAAGTTGACCGAAAAAGGGGGTCTCGATGGTGGCACATACCCGTACTGCTTTCGAATGTTAGTGTCCTAGTTTGAGGACCTATATATCTTCTCTCCTAAAAAAGGACTGCGCTGTCTAACGAAGACAGCGGTAACTAAAACCACAACGGTCACTATTTCATACCTCATACTAGTTAGTGCCCCCTTCCCGGCAACAGCGGGACTCACAAGTTATGTTCACTTAGGGACGCACCAATTTGATTCTCAGGGGGGGGTAGGATTTTGGGGTCGGGCAGATTTTTTTTTTTTTCGCCGTCAAAGGCGGCAATTTTTGTTTTTTTCGCTGCCAAGGCGGCAAAGTTTTTTTATTATTTCATTTTTTAATGTATTTTATTATATTCAGTTGGATGGGGCATTTTTTTTTCCGTACCTCACTAGTGAGCAATGTTTTTTTTTCCATGTGTAGTGGGTAAAGCTTTTTTTTCAAAAACTTCCTCTGAATTGGTAGTATTGATTGGAGTTGATGACTGGTCAAGTGGCAAGGAATTTGAATCAATGATTGGTCCCAAGCATGTTATAGCTGAAATCATGGAATTGCGGCTGAAATCGAAGTGACACTTGACATTTGACCATATAAGACTAGAACTTAGAAGCTCACACAATTTCAGCACTGTACGTAGCATTTAAACTTTTATTGAAACAATTAATTGACAGTTTTTTTCATCAATTTTCAAATGTGCTATAATAGCTAGGGGGTTAAAAAAAAAAAAACATAAAGAATTGTACTCTTTAATTTTGTCATATTTTTGACACTAAAATTGTCATAACTTTTGAACTGCTGCTCCGATCAAGCTCATAATTATTTCTGATTATTGTGGAGATCAACCAGCTCTATAAAATATCAAGGAAACGTGATAATAATTATATTGCATGGTATGCAATTTGAGTGTCAAGGCAATTTCAATATTTTTCATTATTAACCTAATATACCAGTGAGTCGTGATCACCCCAAACAAACTCTTTGGAATTAAACGTAAGCGTATCCTTACAATTTGAGCCACAAAGAAATTAATTTTCTTTTTAACATTCCTTATAGGGCCTAATCTAATTTTAAAGCAAAAAAATGATTTTGGAAATATGTAAAGTTAAAGGTAGGCCTACTATACCCATGATTTCTACTGGTCAAAAAAAAAATCACTAAACATTGCCAGAATCAAGAGACATATGAATCAAAGCAAAGAACAAAACCCCTATAAAATTGCTGAAATCGTGAAGAAAGGAGGGTTTTTAACTTTGATTCTTGGAGGCGCTATAACTTAAAGCAGTGTTTTTAATTTCCTACGTTTTTAGTTTCAAATAGTGTGGTTTTTAAAGCAAAAAATCGAGGACAAAATCGGGGTACAAAATGGCCGATTTTTGAAATTTTCAATGACAAGAATTTCCAACACCCCTTTTCATTGGAAAAGGGTCATGAGAAGTTACTTGGAATCACCTACATGTCAATTATTTGCTGTGGGAAATGCCGGGGAAATGCTACAAATCATAAATGAAAGTTGTCAAAACTTATAGGGCCTATAGCTACTTTCACATTAAAGTGCCATAGAGGTCCTAATATCTCGAAACATAGAGGAAAAATACAAATTGAGTAATGTGACAAATTACATGTTATTTACTTCATAAAAAAAGTGGGTTTTTAATTTTGAATATATATATTAAACAGGGTTTATAGGCTATAAATATCCGGGATAAATATGTTCCTAACGTTACTATTTATATTGGACAGAAAGGTTCCTACTGACAGTATTAAAAAGGCCAACAAAAAAAGGTTGACTTGCCCTTTAGGTGCCAACAACTGGGTCGGTCGGTCGGAAAATCGTGTTTTTTGTTTGTTTGTTTTTTTTTTTTTTTGAAACGGTGTTTGTTTTTAAAGTGTTTTTTAATGTACTTTTTATACTTGACAAAAATAAAAATGTTATTATTGTCTACGACAATTCAGACAAACTTATTTAAGGTTAGCAGCTTTAGCACAGGTGTACACATGACAGGGAAACAAAAAAATAAGTTAAAATAAATAAATACAAAGGTAAGCTACATTTCGTTCAGTCTTTCTTAACTTTTTCTGAAGTAAAATGCTTTTTTTTTAAATACATTTTTTTCAAATAAAAAATAATAATAAAAAGGCGACCCGATCTTTACGCATATAACGGTCGGTCGCAAAGGGCAAGTCTACTCTTTTTTTGGCCTAATAAGGGGCCCCCCATTCGCGATCTAGTGCAGTTATATAACACTTTTGAGACCAGGAACACAGGCATTTTCCAGTATCGTTCAACTATAGTATAACGTTCCACTAACGTGGACCTAAACTATACTTGTACTACTTGGATACATGGGTAAAGCACTATTAAAAGTCATATTAAGCATTACTTATGAAGGTAAAAGCATATTGGTAAGTTTACCATCAAACTGTCGTAATCCTAAATAGAGTTACATCACATATTTAACCAGTCAATGTGTTGTTACATGTGTAAACTAAAGCTGACATATTGAAATTCATGGCGTTGATCGTATCCAATTTGTATTTAATAAGAACACCGGTGACATTTTGAACAGGTGGTTTCCTATTAATTAGAATAAGTTAACAATGTGCGATACGGTAGAGAGTTACCGGCTGACATATTATTGCGATAATATATGCCGTTTAATGAATAACATGGAAATAATGGGTGCTTTACCTACCTAGAAACGTATGTTTCTTTGTCATGAAATAATTATCTATGTTAGTTGTTGGTGAAATGATCTTAGCAAAATATATGTTGTATATAAGCAACATATGTTATCACGTCACTTTTTATTGCTATAGCATCATACCGTCAAGGTCAACGACTTTGAGACTGATCAACTCTGCGAGTCAATTACATAGGCGTATTGGCTTTATATTAATTCTTTAAACAAACATACCTTAGAGATACTGACGCCGCGTTATAAATTGAATAATATTGGCTATGACGGCGTGTTACAACACTATACTTAAACGTGAACTTGACAAATTAATCTCATCATATAACACGGTAAATGAAACATGATGTTTGCTTCCTCCTAAGGTATTGGCTGATGTGAAAGTTTGTATGTTCATTTATTTATAAACAAACGCATGTTAATGTTCAATTTTTTTTTTCAATGATTGTACCCATATGTTAGGTTAATGACAATATTTATTATTATACGACTTTTTTTTTTAAACAGTAGTTGCACTATTGCATTATC
>JAUMTS010324397.1:0-14209 GCA_032273385.1 Ophiopholis aculeata | reverse complement strand
CCCCCCCCCCCCCAGCAAAGTCTTTGATTCAACAATGGTTATCACATGGAGGCAACTTTGGGGTCTCAAGTCAAATACAATCGCAAGTTGGTGCTGTCAGATAAAGGAGGCTTGCTGTCTTTCCTTCTTTTCATGTTCAGCAGCTTTGCAATTCTGCAGGTGGATCTCACAGAGGAAGCACTGTTTTGTTCTAAGCACAGATGACATTGGCATAGAATCAACAAGTAGCGACTGAAAATCAAACCCCCCTCTGTACTCAAGCAATAATGCCCTATCATGCCCAGACCAGGGATCGAGCATTCAATTGTAATTGATGTACTTTATCATTCAACGTTCTTGTTATTTTCATATCTCATGATACACAACAAATTTGCAGGTGCATCTCATAGAGGAAGCGCTGTCTTGTTCTCAGCACAGATGGCATAGGATCAACAAGTAGCGACTGCGTTTCTTGTACCCTAATCCCCTCTTTACAATGTATAACTTGTAACATGACCAAGACAAGACGGAAAAATGTAAAACAAGGACAGGATAACATCACAAAGTTTTATTGCTTATCTGCCTGGCACGACGTATCCCTACATCTGAAACTCACTACTATTATCCGCAAACTATGATTATAATCACGGCAGTATGAAACTGTTAAGTAGCAGACACCACTCTATAAAAGGCTCTTTCTTTCCTAAAGGTTAATTTTTATTTCTTTTGGGTCCATACATGACTTTTTTTAGGTAGGTAGGGTCGGTCAGTCAGAAAACTTTTTTTTTCTTCAAACGCTAACAGCAAACCCTGCTGATATGTATACATTATTATTAATCAAATACTAAAAATATTTAAAACAAGTTAATTTTGAATCAAAATGTATCTTTGTACATTTTAATCAAACTAAAATGTCTAATACAAACTAACCAAATAAAATTTCAAAATGCGAAAATTGCAATAGGAAAACAAATCAGGGTCAGGTAGATTTTGGATAAACAAACAATTTTTTTTCTTGGCCTTACTTCCACGTATTCCTTCATAGACAGAAGGCATACGTTGATTACGTTCAACCACATACAGAAGCCAGAAACAACAGGAAAATAAGCTGATGTGAACGGCATGGGTGACACCGAAACGTCGCCCTTGCTATTACCCATACACGTTGAAATTGATGTTGCCCATCCTGCCTTAATTTACCTGTAAATTAGCTTTTGACTCAGTTATGACTTTCAAATAAGTGTTAGACTTTATTTCACGTTTAGTGAAGCTTGATCCAGTTGAATTTCCGTTTATGAAATGTATGATCCATTTATGAGGCAGGTAATCAGGTTTATGGGATGCGGAGAGAGTATTGAATGAAATTGACACATTATTCATTGTCTTGTAGGTTTCAGGGTATTCCCCAAGGGGTTAAGAGACACTGGGTCAAGTATGAACTTTGCAACTTTGTGCTGATTTCCAGAGCTAATTTCAACAATCCAGGCTAGCACAGATCATTGAACCTAACCCCAAAAGAACAACCAGCCGATTGGTTACAAAATTGATACCATTTATTGATCAAATCAGATATTTTGTTTGATCTATGACGGCTCAAATATATCATAATCAAACAGCCACTCTCATTTGTTACTCAACACACTGATTTACGTAATTAGCCAATCGGAGGCGTTGTATGAAAAGCAGCAGTTGTCGGGGGTTACGAGTGGCAGTAGACTTTGTGTATATTAACCTGATTATAACATTAAATAGGTTCATGACTCTCTTAGCTACAACATTAAAACATACACTACCAAGTCTCCCACAATGTTTAACATTTATGACCGGTGTGAAAATATAAATTTGGCGATCTTTGAGGTGCTCCAGGTATGTATTGGGTATCGTCAAGAGAGATTTGATATCCTGATTATTTAATTTCAATACCTTTTTAGTAGCTAAATTGTGGGTTAAATTTGGGAGTCAATTACACAAATAAATGTAGCTATCTTTTGAGGTGCTCCAGATACATATTGCATATCGTCTAGAGAGATGTATAGAGACTGATATCCTGATTATTTAATTTCAATGCCTTTTTATTAGCTAAAATTCAGGTTATTTTATATTATATTTATATAAATATGTCTGAAATATTAATTCGTTGTTTTTGGAGTCAATTACAGGGTGCCAAAGTTGAAACATTCATCTAGAAATGAAAATTTAGACTACCAAATAGAGGTAGCCTCATCATGTTTATGACAAATCCAAAATCATTGTATCATTGTATATACCAATTTCAGCACCTTTTGAAGCTAAAGTTCAGGTTACTTTACATTAATTCTTTATTTTTCGAGTCAATTACTAAGTCAATCATTTGAGATGGTAACATTGTTGTAGCTAATGTTTATGACAAATCCAAACATTATTGTGCAGTTGATAAACAAAGATAGTTTTGTTCCTTGTCATACAGAGACGATCACTTTCCAGCAAGTTCTTGCAACTTGGGCTTTTAATGCCTGGCTTATGATTTTGTTCAATACCGACCCTTTCTCAGAACTCTCATTGTCATTCCGTATAAAAATACCAAGTTAAACGAATGTACTGATTTATGATTGTTTGATTAAGGTTTGCACATCCAAATTTTTCAGTTGTTTATCCAAATGGCTAGTAATTAAAAGAGTTGCAACAAGGAGGAAACAAATTCTGAAACTTTCTTACATTTCTGTCTTGGTCTTCATTCTCTTTTTCTTATTTATCTTAAGGTTCACACCCATCCACAATTACCGATGTTAAAATGGGCATGGAATCGCACACATCCTTTTGGATAAAACCCTTTGATTCTTTTATGTCTAGTGGAATGTAAAGAATCTCTTGCTGCATCCAGGAAAGGGAGTGTCTGTGTCCACCCAATTGTTCGCTGAAATGGACTTATCTACCACTTACACAATGATACAAGACAAGGATTATATGTCTGAACCCTACAGAGCCCTTGTTTTACTCAAGACAACTAAATTCCATCTCATTGTTCATCAAAACGGCCCTATCTTATCAGCTAGTTGCAGCGAGACACAGGCAAGACATAAGGCTAGACCAGTTTGTCTGTACTACCTAACCAACCTGCAGAGATCAAGTCACTATGGTCAACATTTCAAGAATCGCTCAACAATTTCAGACAAAAGTATACTTTCATATATTCTTTTGAACATGTTTAAGAGTCCTGAAATCAAGAAATAGCAAGCCAATTTCCCCAAATTTGAATTCTTTCTTGAAAACTGGCATCCCGGGTATTCCATGCACCTGCAAGCTAGGCCCTGGGAGCTTGGCATAACTTGATGTGTGATTGTAATATTGTGTTAAGCTTATACATCTAATACAGCTAAAGTTAAGTACTAGCCTCTTCCTGCTCTTAGCTATCCTCCCGTGATGTGGTGCCAGGCATCTTAATAAAATGTCGTCAATTGGGTGTGGGTCTGTCTTCCACAAGATTCATCCTGTACCAAAACCCTGAGTAGTTTGGACTTTACACTAATCACCTTAAGCCCCATATCTCTACAAACCATCTTCTTAACCCCTTTTCATTGATTGATTGGCAAATTTGCGCTATAATTGGGGATACGCCTTCCTGCCTGGTGGAGATGAGAAGGGATAGTCGCCGTCTGGTTGGCCAGCCTGGCCTGGGTTTGCGCTGTTCTTACACCAGGGGGCTCTCAGTACAAAGGCCTATACGGGGATGTGACGCTGAAAAAGGTATCAAAATCGGCCTTCTGGTTTAACAATGACCCCTTTTTGCTAGAAACTTGAGTATAAAGATGTGAGTAAAAAGATGGGTCACTTTTCAAAATATTTGTTAAATTATTGAGAATTTGGCTCTATTTGATTTAACTTTAGGTCAAATTGGCCCAAAACATAAGGGTCCAAATGTTTAAGAAATATGGTACAAAAATGGGTCTACTTTCAAAATTTTAGTTGAGTGTACATCCCTATCTGAAACATACTTACGCCCCCCTGGGTCACACTTACCATTGTAAGACTGTTGAGGTTGACCTAATTCTGAGGATGGGAGGGGTCCACCGACCGGAACTGGATTCCTATCTCCTACAGACGAAGACGCTGGCCCCGACTGTGAAAGAACAAAAAGGAAGAAAACACAAAATGGAGTTAACAATATGAAAAAGACAAGATTTGACTCCAAAATTATAACTCAAATTATGTAGTCTGGACTGTAAACCAACGAATGAGATCATTTTGTGCGTATGATGGATGCAGCGACCCTTAACGTACAGGAAACCCGCTATTTCTATAGAGGGTTAGGAGAAAGGAAGGAAGTTATCTCATGGATGAGAACATTCTAGCCACCCTGATTTGACGAGTGACTCTGTTGAGGAATACTCATTTTACTTATGTTTTATGTTATTATTTTACTGCCTTTAGCAGGGGTTCTCAATTCCTTTGGCTGGCGGCCGGGCCATTATCAGGCAAATATGGTTAAAAGACAGATTATTTGCAAGGTACTGAACAGTGTTACCCTACGTATTTATTTTGAGGAGCATTATGGGCCAAGTGTGAATTAATGTGGCCCTGCATTGGGCCCATGGGGTGCCTATTGAGAACCCCTGGCCTATTTATAGGTATACCCCAGTAGCAAATATATAACTTGTAATTCACTTCACAAACTTGGTGTAATGAAAGCTGCTTGGAAGTTTTACATGATCCTATATTGTAAGCACATGAAATTTGTTATAGTAGTATAGAAGCTTCTTCATAGAGATGTCATGTTTTTGAGCATTATATTATAGTAAGTTCTGTACTTTGCATATGTAGATAAATAAATAAAGTTATGTTATGTAAATGTATGTCTTCAGGAGCACATGTCCTAATAAAAAGTTAAATCACTTAAACATATATACAGACCATTGTTCCCTCTTAAGCCCTATGTCGCGAAATTTGTTCCACAGAATTTTTGAAATTTAAGAAAATAAGTGTTATTTCTTGTTCATTAAGTCAATTTGTGGCAAAAGCTGATGCATTTGGCGCAAGCACTGCACTAGCTTTGCACAATTCATTACATTGGCTCAAACTTAAAAATCCTTAGAGGGAACACTTATACACACCATCTTATATGCATATAGGACACAATTCCTGATAGTATATAACATTTTAGAAGCAGTTAGTCTATATATTCACAAGTTCAGTTACGTGGGATTCATCAGTGTAATGCCGGCTTAAATTGTTGAAGTTCAAAACTTGTTCATTTTGCATTAGATGTGTTACGTAGGAGTGGTCTTAATGTAGGGAGACTTGTTATGTCTTGTGGTATACGTCTGACTGACGGTGATAGCACATTAAGGATGCAGCCCACATTAGTAGCACTTTCCTGCTTCGGGCTCTGCGCTTTCCTGCTTGCCTTGTAGGGATTATTGCCTTCTTCAATGGCCCGGTACACGAAGGAAGGCCCAAGGCACTGATGGCTGGCTATGTTGCTATTTGATTCAGCAGGCACATATTGCAAAATAGTTGAACACTAGCATGTCTTAAATGGGCAATTTTGGTGGGGAAAGCGAACCTGATCCTCCTTTGAACCTAATAAAACATAGTTACATTGAAACATTTTAACCATTGTTAATGCTATCTATTCATAAGAAAGGCACCAAATCTACCTCAAAATATTCAATTTTTTGCAATGAAAAGCTAAACGTTTTGCTTTCTTTTGCTACTCTCTTTAAATGAACTAAAAAAGAACACAGCACAGCACTAAATATCCAGATCTATACCACAACTTCCAAAAGCACTTTCCTCAGCTCAAGGCCTCTACACTAGCTGCAGTTAGCCAGGCGCCAAAGCATGTCCTTGATAGACCTAATCTATACCGAAAAACTTCCGATTGGTACCCAACTATCAACAACAAATCAGGTTAAATGAGGAGGGAGGTCTTGGTCATGAGACCATTTCTTCATCAACCTGTTGATTACATTTGGCATTGTACTATCTTTAACAATCATTTGCGTCTCTTCTTTTGCACTCAATCACCCTAATTAAATCTCATTTTTAGTTTTAACACGTCACTACATTAACTAGTACCAGCTACTACCACTTCCTACCAGTCACATGAATAGAGCAAGTACACTTTCAATTGAAGTTTAGGGTATATTCTAGCTATATTTGGTTATGAAGGTGTTAAATTATAAATAATGATTTGATTTCAATATGATTTTTTTTTCTAAAAATATATTCTGCTTCGTTGATGACGTTTTTCATTCGTAATAGGTTAAAGTACGCCAAAATGATGCCAAAATATATCCATCTTCATTTGTGACGTCTTCTTACGTAAAAGGTTGGAGTTCGCCAAAAAGATCAGACTACAAACCAGATTTGGATATATAACAATTGTGTTGCAGTCAAGAGTGCAACTCATTAAATTTGTGATTTTTTCCCATTTAAATGTAAAGTTATCTAAGTTCATTATAAGTTTATAACCAAGTTATCTAACTATTAAAGTTTATATAAATTTCTGAAAATTTACGTTACTTAACACCATTCGCAAATTCTTGGATTTATATAGGTTAGTTTGAATTCGTTGAAATTGTCAATGCTTTTCTCCAAAGTTAAGGTGGTATGAAAGGCAAAATGAAGTTGCTCTGTATGAGACTAAATAGGCCTATTGCAGAGAGAAAAGCAAACTTAACTTAATTCTCAAATTTGAGCCAAATCGGACATACTGTTTTAGATTCTTTGTATTTTATTGTTTTTGCCAAAATATTGATGAAATTTTCAAAATATGCTCATGAATATTCATTTTTGCCAACATTTTACCGATATTTTGTGAACTTCACTTTTATTTTACAGAATTTAGGTCTGGAACTTTGACAATGTGTTCCTATGGCCTAACACATTAACAACATACAATTTACCTGCCATGCTAATATGCATATTTGCAAAGTTAATTAAAAATATGCAAAAGCTAAATAATGATTTTTAAACATCTTGTCCAGTCTTTTAATTACTTTTTCAGTATTTTCTATAATTTATTAGGATTCATCAATGTATCACGCCCTCATATGAATAGTACAATTACTGACAAAGAACATAGTAGAAGGGAACTGGAAAATAAGCCATGAAGGCCTTACAAGAGTCAATACTTCTACCATTTTTAACCTGAGTTGGTATACTGTTCCAAACTTAAACACCTTGATAGCAAATAGAAATTGATACCAAAAACAAGCTATTCTTTGATATTTAAAGTCAGAAGCATGTCTATCTTCATGATTATCAGCATTAGTTGTAAACATGTTATCAAATGCAGACCTGTGGCAAACAATCCATCATACGATCTTAACCAGATTCCTTCACAATTTAGACCTGGACATTTACAAAGTTCTGTCATTTCCAAGCGTTTAGCTGTGTGTTACTTCCAAGTTTTAAATAGTTTTGTATGTGGACGTTTATCATTGATCAAAATCCTGTCTTCACCTAGTCTGCTTTGCTAGATCCTCAATGTTTAGATGATGGCGAATATTTTCCTGATTCATAAATCATTATCCATCAACAGCAACACAGATTTGCTGGATGTCTTTCGCTGGTATCTTTTAACACTCACTGAATCATTGCAAAGAATATATGTCACTAGGATTGCACATTTGTTACTGTCAAAAATAACAGCAATTTTGATGAATTAATAAATATATCAACAGGGGTCGAAATAAACTAACATTTTAAGGGCCATCTTGGCCCTTCTTTTACTCAAAAAATTTAAGGACCCTCAGATTTTTTGTGGGACAGAATTTATATTCCTAAATATTGATATACAATAGGTTGAAATTAGTCCCAAAAAATGAAGGGCCATTTAGGCCCTTGTTTCAAAACTTTAAGGGCCCTCACCAATTTGTGAGGGCAATTGGCCTTATTTCAACCCTGGATATCACAATACTTTTCTTAAAGACAGAAAGAACCCTTCTGAGTCTCAAAAACAGATAATTCTGTGAGCTGTGCCTAAATTATTCAGATAGCTTGAGAATTTTTTTTATTTTCCCATCACAGTTAATGTTGGTGTTCATATACAGCATTCTGTTTAAATTGTACTGTTAGCTTTAAACTGCCCACATCAGAGTAATAACGTGGTATACATTCTCAAACTTGCGCCATGCAGTCTCCCTTTAAATAGCGAATAAACTAGTTTCAAATTCTTCATCTATAATGTATGTAGTTTGTTCATCAATAGTGAAGTGTGGATTATTTGATTCAGTGCAAATACTAGTTTGTACCGATGTGGCCCGGGCAATGTGGCGGCCTCTTCATCAGTTCATGTCAACACGAAAATTCAAAGATTTTTTCCCCTCTCGCATTATTGTCGTCTATAACTGCCGCTATTGCTATTAACATCATCATGGCTTTAATGGCCGTTTTCCCCCTGTATCATGATTATTAATTGAAAAGATGATAAGGTGAAGAACGGGGCAGGGAATTATCCAATTCTGATTTGGAAACACAGCAATATGTGCTGATCCAGCACGAAACTCCTCCAACCTCTCTAAACTGTCGCTATTAACCGTGATTACTATCAAAATCATAACTAGCACTACGTGGATACTTCTAGCTGCATCACGATCGTTTAGCGTGGTCGTTGATGAGGTGAAAAACAGGGTGAAGGGGGATTACCTAATTTAGCATGTAAATAATATTGCAATGTGTACAAGTTTCCAGGGAGGAGGGATTATCCAATCTAGCGTGGAAATACAGGCAATATGTGCTAATCCAACAAGGATCTCCTCTACCCTCTGTTAGTGAGGGTTCTAACGAGAGCTGACAGCCCTGCATGCATAGAGTGAATCAGCAGACATGAATGTGTGTACATGCACTCACTTGGTCTGGTCTAAACGCTTGCTAAGATGTGTTCAAGCATTTTGAGCTTTCATTCCGTCACTGAAAATCAGTAATTTTTACATGAAAATTGACTCAAGCCGATTTACTCAAGCCAATTTACCTGAAACAATGTATATCGCAACCCTTTCTTTTATTTCAATTCCCAAATTTATCTGACCTAGTTAGTAAACATCCTCGGGTAAATTTGAAAATAATAAGATTCTGAAGAGAAAATAAACTTATTCCCTGCTAGATTTTGTACTTACGTCGCTGAAAAATAGGCCTTTATTTCCAAAATTACAAAAGAATTTCTATGCAAGTGAATGGTACATTCGTGCTTACTCGGTTACACAACACTTACTGAAGTGGAAAAAATGGCCCAACAACTTGTTTTCTTCATTTTTGACGCACAATTCATTTAATTTTGGTTTACAATCATGCAATATTTTAATAAACTAGCCAAAAATAGCCATTTTACAACAGGTTTGAAATCAAAATGATGACGCTATGATTCTGTTGCACGTTTGTCCTGCATATTTGCACAACGCAAGCGTGTTTGGTAAAAAATGTATGTGTTTGATGTGATCTGCGTAAAGAATCACATTGCTTGACAACGGAATTGTCTTAATAAGATAATCCATAAAGAGGCTGATTTAACATGAATTTTCCGGTAATGAGGATAAATTCAGAACCTCAAAAGATCCCAGGCGCACAATATATTTGATATTTAAAAATTCCATTGCATTTGGCAGGATAGCTATGTCACTAAAAAGAACCTTTCTCTTCTGCCTAAGAAAAACATGCAAAAAGCCATGAAGGTTTTGGATATAGGCCAAGCACTAGACTGGTTTGCTAATTAAAAATAACCTGTACACTCAGCGCCAGATGACGATCATATTTAAGCAATTTAATGGGACATAATTATGACAACTGTTTCCATTCACTCCAAAAGAAATTGATTTTAATTCTTGTAAGTAAGTTTACATGGTATTGCACTAAGGGTATGAATCATATAAACCCAAATATAGAGTCATAAAAGGGGAAATTATGCTTCTGCTACAGTGGTATGGTGAACTTTTGATAAGATGAGCAATTGTCCTTGACAAGACAAAAAACATGCATTTAACCAGTTTAAATGCACAATCAAGTCCTTAAAGGAGCCAAGTCTGATTTTTTTGAAATTTTTTCAAACTTTTTGGGATTTCAGTACCAAAAGATTACTCAAATTGTTCTCATAACCCATGTAAAATGTTACAGCTGAAAAGGAGTTCCATTTAGAAAATATTAGCACAAATGGGCCAAGTTATGGTAACCATAATTAGATTAATACAGTAAAGTATTAGGTAACTGCAAAATTACAAAATTGCTTTGTAAATAAAAATGGTTTGAACGATTTAACTAAAATTTGAAATTATGATCTTTTGAGTGCTGATCCATTAACTAAAACAGGAAACTCACTTCAAATCAAGCCAGCGTTACCTACTTAATTATTTCCCATGGTTCCTAGAATATGCACCCTACAATGTGTCACTTACATTTTGAGCTTGGTCTTACTTTTAAATCTAACATTTGATATCAATTTTTAAACATTTTACCACGAAAACTGAGCGAATCCGCCCCAAAACAAAACTAGGTTGTTTGAAATCAGATGCTTTCAGATAAAGAATAGATAAGAATTAATGAACATTAGTTATTAAAAGGAAGTTCATTAATCATTTAAGAACATTTTCATTGTATTGTAGTTCCTGTTGATAAGGCCTGTATTCTATGTACAACTTAAGGAAGTGTTCACACTTGGACCATAAGAAATGATCATTAAAAATCCAGTAAAATTAAAAATATGGAACAAACTCTTCTATTTGTATACTATACATCAATTAACATTATGACCATAAGAAATGAACATTAGATACAAATTGAATAGTAGTCAACTACATTGTAAAATATGGAACCGGCATTTTGACCATATGAGGCTAATGAAACTCGATTCCTGGTTTCTCGTCACCCGCCCTCATTATGTTTCAAGAAATGGCGGAAACTTTCATTTTTTTCATTTGAATTAAAATAATTAACACTTAGACCTGACTTTATCACAATGTTCAATAGTCAATATATCAGTCACATCCTCCTAATGATTTTAACAGGTTATCTTAGCAGTAGGGTAGTGCATCAGGCAAATAATGAAAATGTCAATATTCCCTCATTAGTTGCTGATCATCAATCCTAGCAAATGTAGAAATTGAAAATGTCCCTTTTTTGACAAAAACAGATGTTTTTCTTTTCTCAATCTGTTGTAAAACATCTATAAAGATGGTCAAACAATGAACCCATGATTTGCCAGTGATGAACATTGAAAATATTGTACAGTTATGAATATCATCAAATAATGAATAATGAATAATGAAATAGTTGCCTCCTTATGAGCTGAAAAAAATGTGATGAGAAACCGGGAATCAAGTTTCATTAGCCTAAGGGCACAAGAGGCCACTACATGCTTACGAATGCTTTGAAATAGAGGGGCCCGAAGGCCATGGCCTCAGTGGCCTTGGTGAAATTTGAGCCCTGGTGACAAGGCTTAACCCGGCTTAAAATATATGATAAATGATAGTGTTGCAAGAATCAGTTTCAAGTTGACATTGCAAATGGCATATAAACTAGCCAATGTTTCGGGTATAGACCCTTTTTCAACAGTGTGATTATTAATACTTGCTTCATGAAAAAGATCCATATCTTGTGTTGTAGTACAAAATAACTAGAAATTATGATGGACAAAGCTTGGGAAGCTTAATACAACTTAAGCTTTAGATATTTGTAGGTAAACTTCCAGACTTTGTCCAGCATAATTTCCTGATATTACTAGTTACTTGTTTGATTACTTTGATTTTGTTTTTATTTGATTATTTTCTTATTGTATGCAGGTTATTCTGAACATCATAGAAGTTCAAAAAGTAAAAGAGCAACTAATTAAGGAAGGCAGTATACCGGTGTCATTGGATATCCTAAAGACCAAGGATTCCAACATGCTATTAGTGGCCGCTACACTGCTGTGTCATCTATCAGGGTTAGATGGATGCGTGCCTATTCTAGTTAAAAATGGAGCCATACCTGTTATGGTCAAACTATGGGAAGATAGCACTGACGCTGAGGTGGGTTCAATCTTAAATTATTAGAAAGTGGTTATTACAGTTTAACTTTCAACACATTCAGAGATGCTACTTTTCTGATTTGATTTTGTGAATTTTTTTACAAAAATAGCTACTTTTTAAACTTTTATTTGAGTAAATTTGTTTAACTAAGAGTGGTGAATAACTTACTAATCTATATATTATGAACAAAATAAAAATCGCTGCATTGAAATAACTCAAAACTGGTTCTGAGAGTGCAGGAAAACTGGTATTTTAACCTCCTAAAAAGTTTTTAAAAAATGTTGGTAATACTTTTTTTAATGAAATTCAATTGAGAAAAGGCTTCTAAATGCCCCCAGAAGCGCTAAAATCCAAGAGGTTACCCCTGGAACCCAACCACCAGGAAACTACGTTCTATTAGTCGGTAACTTTCAGATTTCTTGACCAACATTCGGTGGCACCTCTGTACATAAGATTGAGATTTATCCCAATATTTTGATGTGTGAGCACAACATCCTTGTCAGGAGAACTCCAATGATGAGATGATTGCAAAATATCCTAAGTCTATCACAGTCTTGGTGAGACTTGAGACACCTTCATTATATATTGTGTTTATTCAATCAAAGGTCAGTAGACCTATTGATCAAAGGGTATTTCTCCATCATTTCATCATTGTAGTTCTCCTGACGAGAATGTGTGCCTCACATCAAAATATTGTGGTAAATCTCAGTTGTATGTGTTGAAAGATAGTTTAAACTTCTACTCTTTATATTTCTACCAACCAATTTAAACATTCATTTGGATAGAAGTAAATATATATCATCGTCAGGAGAACTCCAATGATGAAATAATGGAGAAATATCCTTGGTCTTATAAAGCATGTGGCAGGAGACAGGGTTGAGTGACCGCTAAGGTGTTAAATTTTCAGGTGCTTAACCATGCAAGCTCCCAAGGTCAAGTGGTTAAGGCATTCACCAAGCAAGCAAAATTTTAAGCAAATGTACTTTTGGCCGTAACTTGTTAACATTTAACCTACAGACATGGTTGAACCATCATTTTGCTTTGAAAATGGTTGTCTTTCTTTGATCGCACTTTCAAAGATATATTTTGCATTTGACAATTTTATAAACATGCCTCACTTTACTGATTCAAATTTGCTATTCCTTTTTCTTTCCCCCAGGTCCTGGTGCAAGTTACAGATACCCTTGCCAACACAGCCAGCGCCGATAATGAATACAAACAAACAATTGGCAACACACCAAACTGTTTCCCATCAGTCGTGAGCATCTTTGAGAACATGGCCTCCAAACCTCTGCTCAAATCTCTCACCAAAGCCATCAGTATCATCGTCAAACAAGATGGAAGCAACCAAAACTTGTTTGTAGACGAGAATGGTGCCTCGGCGCTAATTCATCTTGCCAATGTTAAGAAGAGCCCTGAGCTGCAGCTTAATGCTATCACGGCTATTCATATGCTGGCGCAAGATAATCCACACACGCAGAAGATTATTTTAGAAGAAGGCGGCGTCATTCCGTTGATGCAGCTTTTAAAGCGAAGCGGTGCGCCGACCGTCCAAGTATGCACCGCGGGCGCCTTGTGGGCTCTCGCGGGAGAGGACATTGAAGAAAGACGGACAATGGCCGGCATGATCGGTGTCAATCTCCTAATTGACTTTCTGAACGCACAAGCAGAGAATGATATTTTACATTACATCGGGGCGGAAGGTTTAGGCGTCCTCGCACAAGGACCGCATAATAAACAGAATGTGATAGCGAACTCAAATGGTGTCCAACCGCTTGTTAGACTGTTACGATCACCTAAAGAGCACATAGTGTTGAGTGCTATTAGAGCGCTGAGGTATATGTGTGTTGGGATCGGGTATATACCGCATACTAAGAATCAAGCTACGATATTGAGTTCAAGGGGCATACGGTATTTGGTAGCGTTGATGGTACATTCAAGGAATGAATTAATCAGAGTGGAGTCTGCTCTTACATTAGCATGCTGCTCAATAGGTAAGATATACATTTGATGTTTAAAATCACAAGGCTAGTTTTACAAGGGGAAAAAGCAACAACAAAATTCCATCTGACCAGCAGGGGACAATGGATGGATCAGAAAGATGCAATGGAGTCACACAAGCAAAGTGATGAAGAAAAAAACAGAATATTATACAATTTTTGTCTTCATATCTGTTTTGTCCCCCTTTGTATGTTGAGTCATATTATCATGTTTTTGTGTTGCCTGCTTTAGCAGGCAAAGACACATATAGG
>JAUMTS010323286.1:0-14210 GCA_032273385.1 Ophiopholis aculeata | reverse complement strand
TCTTGCTTTAATATCCTGGTGCTTTCGCATCATCGTAGCCTTGGCTGTCAATTCTATTTCCCTTTTAATGGCCATGGCCCTGTGTGAACTTACTAAACGCATACTTCTTGATGAAATTCTTGAGCATTGCGAAATGCTTTTGTTTGGGTTTATATTATCTTTACTTTTAGTTGACGTTCCAACTGTAGACCTAAATGAGAGGTCATAGTCGTCTTTTTCGTCCATTATCAAGGAGAATATACACCTTTTGTGCAGGAAATTATTGTCTATAATTCACTAAGTGCTGTTAGCCTATTTGCAATTGGCAGGATTATTTCTGCAATATTGTTGTCTTGATAAATAACTCTGTATAGCAGGTGCAAATCGCTCCGGCCCCAGCGACCATCAGCTCCGTTAACCGGCACTAGCTACTGCCACAGGCAAGACTATATCATAACAGAAGTTATTTACTCTATGTGAACAAGACACACTTTTAGTGTCAATTTCAGTTGTTTGTTTAGGACGCTGTATTCCAGCTGTCTGAAGGACATCTGCTTTCGAGTGCTCTTGGCTGTGCAGCTCAAACCACAATGTTTTCCACCTGCCGAAAGTAAATGACCTTTTTCAACTTGCGGTTTTGGCACTTAATTGTTATTTACCCTTAGCACGTTGGTTTTGCCGTTGATTTTGATGCGCTGCTGTCACTAGCAAGTGCCACGCCCTGACCTATCCCGATCTTAAAATCAGCTCAGTCAGCACAAGCGCAGCCACAGGCTGGACTAGTGACAACCCTTTAAGCGTTATACAGAGAGGCTTGATGCTAATTTGAAACCATGCATAATAAACATCTATCGACGATCATTTTACGAATGTTTTTACTGTAGCAGACTGGCCCTTAATTATATGGTAGACGTTCAATTTATTTCTTAGTTCAAAGTTTATACACGTTCTTATACGTGAACTTATTGTTCATGTAGTTTTTTAACTACGATGTAGGTGCCGGTCCTATACCAGCTGATGTTATCAAGCATCGTCTGTTTACGGGTCTAGCTTCCAAATTTCTAACGCAATAATAATCCATTTTTGACGACATTCATGACATTTCACTTACAGTTTTTAATATGTTCTTGATCTTGTTGAGTGAATGAAGGTTTTGTGACGATTTATGGCTCTTTAAATGCTTAATAATGGACGACATGGTCAACAAACTATAGGATTTTCAAGGTAAACCAAGTTGCTTGATTCAACTTGTGTGGCCCAATGCGACGTATCAAACTTGATCGATATCTAGCACCAACTGAGCAGAAAACCGAACAGACAAGTTATTAGGTGAAGTTTTGGGTGCCTTTTGGGTGTAATTAGAAATGGCTCTAACACATGTACTAGCTTTGTTGAATTCTGATGACAGATAAAGCCGCTATTACATGCATAAGACGACTGTGCGCAGACGGTTCCCCTATTCCAGAACCCGTTACTCGGGCGCCAATTATCCGATCGGGCGTCTTCAGTAAACATCCAACCATAAATGAAGGCGCTATCGAGCGCACATAAGACCGAATCAACGATTTGTGCCATTTTAGGCTCCATAAATCATGCGCCCATTGTCCAATATGACTGGTTCAAGCAAGAAATCGAGATCTAGTGGATATACAAGTTGTGTGCAAGTTTGGTCAAAATCAAATGATAAATGAACAAACACACAAGCTAAGTGTGGACGACGAACGACGGACAACGTACAAAAGACCATCCTAAAGTTATTACCTGAGAAATAATCTCTAAATACCTGCTTTTTTCCCCTGACTTATTTTAATGCGATTTGATCAATGTTAGTATATTCTACTTGTTCCAGGGCGGCTTCCAGTTTTTTTCTGTTTTCTGTTTTGTTTACCAGTATTGTGCTTAATTATTTCCTCTAGTACTAAAACTGCTTCTTCCGGAATTCCAGCAGCTTGTGCTATGCTCCTCATTATTTGTTTTGGATCTCTGCTTTGTAACACTGCCTTTGTCAGAGTGACCATAACTGCCTGGTCCACTCCCATTTTGTCTGCCAGCCACACTGCTATTCTAGTTGGATCTTTTTTCTTGATTAAATCTGCAACGCCATCTACACATTCCATAGGAATATTACTAGTCTTGGCGATGTATCGAACAAAATGTATGACTCTTTCAAACCAATCTTCGGTTGTTATGACGTTCGTTACCATTTCAATGATGTCTTTATCCACCCTAGTTTTAAATAGTTCCACTGTGACCAGAGTCAAAAGTTTCGGTATTTCGCTAGCGGGTAGTTTGCTGTCCATCAACATTTCAATCTTGCTTATCACTTCATTCGAAAGACTCAAATACTTGAAAAAACAAGCTGGCAATTTCTTTACAGCTTGTGATAAACTCTGGCTAGTTTTCAATGTGTCCAGAACAGACAGGACAAGTCTTTCCTCTATGCCAATTCTGTGGCTAATCCACACTGCAATTGGAGATATGTTTTGATTGCAAACCAATTCACCTGTTGTTTTAACCAAGTCTTCTGGCATTCCTAATTTCAAGGCAAGTATTTCTACCAATTTCCAGCATTGTTCAAAAGTTGTGTCCAGTCTCAAAATGCTAAGAAGATTAGCAACAATATCACTCGGTATGCCAACACAGTGTTCTATTGCTCTGGATATTTGCGGTAGGCTGAGCTCTAAAGCAATGTCTATTACTAGGAGCCTGGTGTCTTTTTTCTGCATATTGCTATTGAAAATGGATTGGACTCTATCGGATGTTGTATTAGATAGCCCTACAGAGAGACAAACACCTTTCATCAGTCTCTTTGCTGACGGCACGTCTAATTCTAGAGTCACAACAATCTCTATGACTGCTTCAGCGAGGACTGGTTTGATCCCTGTTTCTTTTTCAAACCAAACAATCATTTTTGTTGAGTCCTTTCTCAAAATGACATCTGCTATTGCAAATGAAAAATCGCCTGGTACTCCACATTTTGCTGCGAGGATGGCAAAGAGATTCGTTGCTTTATCCAAAGAGCTGTCCTGTTTGAATACGGTTTCTACGCAGTCGATGAAGATCAGAGGAAGTTTCAGCTCCTCGCATTTATGCAAAATTGCCTCTTTTGAAATTGCCTCATAGTTCCCTTTGGCGAATTCTTCATAGTCTCTCAATGCGTTTTCTGGTGCTTTTCCCCCCAGAATGAGTTCAATGTCTGCAATAACAACCAATGGCAATTTCAACTTCATACAAAACGTTTTGACACAACCTTTGATAATGTTGATGACGGGAGCGCCGTTCCTAATATCCCTTGCTAATTCGGCTAAGATATGTTCGTTTATACCGTATTTCCTCGAGAGCCATCTAACTAAAACAGTGATGTCGTTTTTGAGAAGTCCTTCTACTATGTCTATGACATATTTTGGTAGCCTTAACCTTTGCAGTAAAAACAATAATAATTGAACCGCGACCTGTTTATATTGTCCTTTGGTTATCCGCGTACACATGACAGAAATGTGGTTTACAACATCACTTGGTATGTCAAACATTGATACTAAGCGTTCTAGTAAATTGTTGATGATTTTGGACAAACCCATCGGTTTCCCAACGTCCACAACACTAAACAGTAGTTCCACAAGGACGTCCGGTATTCGAGCATCAGCTGCCAATTTCCGTACCTTCGGTTTAATTGTTTCGAAAGCAATGTTGATCAAGTGAGCTTTCATCACATCGTCGTTCAGACCATTGCTAAATATGTTGTCTATCGTTTCAACTGTTGTCTTAGACAGCCCGATATTCAAACAAACACATTTCATCACAATCGGCACTATTTCTTCTAACTTCTTTTGTCGGAACGCTTTCCAAAACACCATTATTAGATCATATTCTATTGACGTCACTTCCCCTAACCATATGGCCAAGTTTGTCGGGTCTTCCCGGAGAACGACATCTGACATGCCGGTCACTATAGTTTCTGGTATTCCAATTTCTTCAGCAAGTGGACAAAGGAGTTTAACTAGAGAATCTTCTGTTCCATCCAGTGCACCCAGTGCCTTGAAAAGGATTCTTCCTTCTTTCGACTCCTTTACAAAATCTCCATATTCTTCCAACAACTGCTTAACTTTACTATTTTCAGGAATACTCGTTAACATTTCTCCAAGATCACACGAAATTACATCTTCAACCTCTTCCGAACAGGTCTGTGCGACGCTAAATTCACTTCGTTTGGTGGTGTGAGTTTTAACACTTCCTTTCGGCAATGTTTCCGCCGGTCCTTCTTGACAATCATTAGTATCGTCTGAACTAATCTGTTCATTGCCCAAACCAGCAGTACTAAGTGGTTGGTCGACGTTCTGATGACCTTTTCTGTCAAAGTGTTCAACCGATCCTTCTTGTATTGGTTCAGAATACTGATGATCATGAAGTCCAAGTGTGCTTGTTATCCCATGTTTGGTTTGATGGTGCTTACTTTTTGTAATACGCTTATTTTCGTCACGGCCAACATCGCGCTTTTTTGGATAGCGTCTCGGAGTCTTCTGACTGGGCTTACCCGTTAGGATTCTGTAACATTGTGGCAAGTCCTCATCAATGATCTTAGTGATGTCGTCTGTCAATTTGGAAGGCATGTTATATCTGATACAAAAGTACTTTATTGCAGCTACAGCTATTTGCTTGAAAGATTTCCCTTCTACCATTTCTTTTGTTAGCAAAGAAAAGAACTTAGGGTCCAGTCCTAATTTTACAGCGAGCCAATGTGCGAGATGGCAAGGATCTCTTTTTTCTAGAAGTGTCTTGATACCATCTATTAGGTCCTTGGCGACTCCCAAGCTCTCAAGTAAGTACAATACCAATGGTATTGCAGCAGTTGGTGTTTTCCTGGAAGCAATTTGTTGTGTTAGGTTTGAGACAGTTTTCAACATTGTGGTTGGTATGCGCAAGTCTTGACAAATAGTTTCCAGTTTTACACATCGTAACTTTCGAGCCCCCAGAAAATGTTTAGACTTACTGAGGTCGTCAATGATGTCAAAGATGAGCGTGAGTATTCCATCGTTTGGCTGTTTGCCAGTTACTCGAGTTTCTACATCCTTTATCACACGATCTGATATCCCGAAGTATTTAGCAATACAACGTATAGCCACGTGTAGTATTTCTTTCAATTCCTTGTTTTTCTTGTTACCTATGTTATCAACAACAACAACAACTAGGTTCTTCTCGATACCGATTTCTGCAAAAACCCAAACCAACAGTGATTTGAACTCGCATCGTAAAAGAGCTTCTTTGATTCCCTCTAAAAGCTGCTCAGGTAAGTTCAACTGCATTCCAACCGCTTGTAAAAGTATCACCCCTTTTTCAGCTAACTTTGTATGTTTGAAAAAGTCAACAATGAGGTTTGCGATATCGTCAGAAATCCCGGTTATAGTGCACAACTGTTTCGTTATTCGTTGGCCTTCTGGTGATTTTAGCAGCCCCATTGTGACCGACTGTATTGCTAACTTCGGACGGACTCCTCTTTGCTTAATCCTAGCAAGTTGTTCTAAAATTATCACAATATCGTCCGACAAGCATAGCAACTTTCCTATGTGCTTAGCAATTCGCAAAACACTTTCTGGTTCAAACTTTCCTTTCTGGACTACATCCATAATAATGACTACAATACCATGGTCAATTCCTGCCTTGCTGCAAATCCAAATCAGAAGTTTTGTGGGATCTTTCTTCAGTATCAGATCTTCGATGGCGTCGACAAGATCATTCGGCAAGCATGCTTTACCCGCCATAAATATGAGTGTTTCCCTCAGTGGTGCATTGCCTTTGGCTATATCTATGATTGCGTTCGCAATATCATCTGGTAGACCTAACTCAGAAACAAGTCTTATCGCGCATGCTTTCAGAGCGTCTTTTCCAGCTGATTTAGCAATAGATTTACCGATAGCAGCTGCATTTTTTGACAAGTTTCCTTTAAATTCGTGCGTTATAGCAAATCCAAACTTCGCGTCGACCACTCTACATTTATCCATATCAGTATTTACTTTATTTTTTATGGCTTGATGCATTTTACCATTAGTCGACGTTACACACGATCGTAGTCGACCTTGAGAGTGTTGCATTGCAAGTGAAAGTTTTTTCACTGATTTTCCGGTGACAGCTTTTTTACTAATATCGAAACCTAAGCCAAACTCATTATCTATTTCGTGTACATCGTGACTCACAATATTCTCGACAAAATCGTGCACATCACCATCAAAAGTCACTGCAGCGCCCGTCAATGTCAAAGTTTTCACCGCTAATCCATTACTGCCGCTGCGAACATTGATAGCCGCCTGTTGCTTGACAACTTTGGAAATGCCTGTACCTATGTTCAGGTTTAACGTGGGTGTTTCTGTAGCTAATTCAAAGCCTATTCTGATTCCTACTTGAACTTTTAACTCGCTATCGGCTCTTAATATTACATTCATATTTTTTATATCGCCCTCCATTGCCCCGACGTCTGTTACAGAATTATCGAATGTGGCATCTTCAACATTAAGCATTCGGAGGGTACCTCCTGTATATAAACTCTGAGACTGTTGTTGGGTGCCGTGCTGATGAGAGAAGTTTATCCCTAGACTAATAGTTTCATCTGAAAAACCAATATCAAGCCCCCTAGTATTTTCTGAAGATTTCAGTTCAGCTCCGGCAAATGTAATTTTTCTTGCATCGACAGTCATATCGCCTTCTATGTTGAAAGAAAAAGAGTTTAATGCCTCAAATTCTTTCGCTTCTAGGGAATAATTACCACCAACATGTACAGAATCGTCACTTGTAGTTTGACTGTTGCCATCTGTATGCTGAAATTTGTATCCGACTCCTACTCCTTCTCCCGTGCTTGGATTACTGAAATAAAATCCGCTTTCTGTTACTTGATAAGTCTTTGTCAATATTCTTCGGGAATGTATTACTTTGCCTTTACGAGCTATTTCAGTAAAATTCCCAGGAGTCATCGCCGAACTTCCTGTCCACTCAATATTTGATGTGTCTGATATTATTGTCGTATTTGCTAAAGCGGAAGTGTCTTCTACGAGTGTGCCGTGCGAACTTTCGGACGTCTCTTTTTCATCTTTACTGTATAGGAGTCCGCCAAGTACTTTTGTAGACTTTTTTACGGTCTGAGTGGCCACTATATCTTTAAAGGACACCTTTCCTTTCGCGTGTATAAGATTTCCATCTTCTGATTGAATATTGGCGGCAATACTTGTAAATTCACCTCCTGCTTTAAAAACATTGGTTTTGCCTCTAATGTTTGATTTATCAACATGAGTGGCAGTCGTAGTAATTGTTTTTTGTTTCAGTCCCCAGCAGCTGGATTTTCTTCTTCTGTGAACGGTTTGGTACGTATGGGCAGTAATCTTTATATCTCTTCCTGCAATTAACTGATTTGCACCGTGGCTTGTAACGTCTGAAGCATGTATTTTAATATCCCTTCCTGCCCTGATTGCGATAGCGGGTGAGCCAGACTCGGCATCTCCAGTTCCAGCACTCACTGTACTCTTTTGGGCAGATCGATTTCCCCCAACAGCCAGTATGTTCACATCCTTTTCAGCTTTCATGGTAACATTTTCTTCTCCGTGTACATGAGCTGCAATCATATTCACTGATCCTTTCTCAGATTCCATGTAAACTTTCTTACTGCTCCAGACTGAAGATCCTTGATGAAGAGTTATGTCTTGTTTTGTTGCTTGTAACTGCACATCATGATCTGACCTAACATTTGATACAACATCAATACTAGCCGCTCGGAGAGAAAGATCAAATTCCAATTTTCTGATGTTTGCAAGGACTATATTCTGGTCTTCTACCGCTAAATCCAGCTGATCTGAAATTCGCATATCTTCATAAACACCAGATTTGTTTAACAAACTTTCTACATTCTGTATTTGTTTTGTTTTGACTGATAATTTTTTCAGCTGATGATTTGCTTTTCCTGCTTTTCCTGTGAGCGAAACCCTATCTGCTTCAAGACGAAGAAGGTTTGCTTCTATTTTCGAATCCAGATCAATACGCCCTTCGGCAGACTTTGCCTGTACACTACCTTTTGCTTTAACTTTCCCAATGGATATGTCTCTCTTTCCATCGATATCCATGTTTGTTGTGTCAATAGACTTGGCTTGTATGTCCCCCAATGCTTTTAAAGCCAAATCATTACCAATGCTTGCTTTTTGAATGTCAATAGAACTTTTTCCGGTTACACCTAGGTTTTGTGCTTTGACGTCGGATACTTTGATTTCTCCTTTCCCTTGTATTGTACCATCTACGGATTTAACTGACTCGATTGTGGTTGATTTAGTGGCATCAGTCTGCAAATGTTTGGCTTCCAGATCATGAACAGCTATGTCCCCACCAGAAACGACAACATCATTTGCAGCTTTTAGTGACTTAATTGACACTGACTCCTCACCACGCACATGTAAATCTTTGGCTTTCATATCCTCAATGACGACAACATTATCGGAATTTATAACAGCTTCGTCAGATATTTCGGCTGATCTTATTTTTGCAGATCTTGTAGCCTTTGCTTGCAGTTGCTTCGCTTTAATATTCTCCACTT
The DNA here is from genome assembly GCA_032273385.1 of Ophiopholis aculeata. Taxonomy (NCBI): domain Eukaryota; kingdom Metazoa; phylum Echinodermata; class Ophiuroidea; order Amphilepidida; family Ophiactidae; genus Ophiopholis; species Ophiopholis aculeata. Next base: position 5,668 of record JAUMTS010323286.1, on the reverse strand, counting down.
CTAAATCTTGAGCTTGCAGAATAAGACTTCCTCCAGCTATTGCTTGTGCTACCCTACTCCCTTTTTGATAAACTGTTTTAGCAGAGATAAAGATATCCCCACATGCTTCTAAGTGACCTTGATTTTTCCAAGAACCTTTACCACCATTAAATGTTAGAGAGTCTGCTATGTAATTGCCTTTAGTCCGGACAACTGTATTTTCGCCTTGGAATATAAAGGATGTGGCTTCAATGCCTTCTTCTATTTTGGAATCATCCTTGAAGGTACGGTGACTTCCAAACGACGAAGGTCCAAAGCATTTATTAATCAGACCCCTAGCATTTTGTGCTGTGGCGTCTTTTAATTTTCGCAATTTTGGCCGAATATTAATTTGGATATTGAAAGAGCTTATTCTGGTATATTCTGAATGTGCCTTATTTAAAGATCCGATCAAGGTTTCGACGTTAAAGTCACTCAACCCTCCATTTCGTATGTTTTGTGACATTTGGACAATATCACTGCATAGGTGACTCGCCACTCCTAATTTGCATATGACCTTTGGAATACTGATAGCCTGTTCAACTAGCTTTTCAACGTCAGACGGGTTAATGTTGCTATTCATTTTCGACAAAGAGGAATTAACAACATTTTTCCAATTGTCTAAATCACTTGAGCTTGGAATTGTCGATTTTTTTGAAGCAAAGTCAAACCGAAGTACTGATTTTATGTTAATATTTGTCCCTTGCAAATGTGATCCAACGATAATACAGAGAAGACCCTCTACGATGAGTTCCTTTTGCTCATCGTTGCCCAACTGTGGCACAGTATCTATGGCACTCTGCACGTTTCCATCCTGAAACTCAGGACAATTGAGGTAAATGGGGACCACTATTCCAGTGTGTTTGCCGTGTATTTCACCGCAGTTCACGGCAGCGTATTCTGCTTCTATTGTTATTTTGTTGCACTTGTGTATTTTTCCAGTAACAAGCATCGTTCTTGGTTTAAGATGCAGTGTTTCGTATTCTTTGATTTCCCCTTTTAATTCAAGAGACGCGAGTTCAATTTCCATTATGTAACCACCCTCCAGTACGGAAGTGTGGTCAATCATCATATAATCTGAAGCATATAATTCAGTTTTGTTGAATCCAGTTAAGTGTGCCCCCTTGAAAAAGACTTTGCATCCTTCAATTTCGAGTGATGATTTTCTGGAAGAAATGTCATCATGTTCATGAACAACTTCTCCACCAATCTTCCCACAGATTTCAATTTCACCGTTTACCTGATCATCATCATCTTCTGCATTTGTAATACACAGGTGCCCTTTCTTCACGAACACATCACTGTCACTGTCAACGACAACTGATTGTGGTGCAATTATTTGGAAACTGTTTGAGTCTATCTCGGCATGTAATGCTTTGCAAACAAGGCTTTCCCCACAACGAAGCAAGCATCTTCCCTTAAGGCGGCTTTCTAACCTACCTGAAAGTTCGGCAAAATTTTTAACCTCTAGTTGACACTCACAATCATCGTTGTCTGAAAAGTGCTTAAAAACGCCATGTTCCTGTATGATTAGCTTTTCTAGAAAGCAGGTACACGGCCCTTCTACTTTGAGACATCCACTTTCTATTAGAAGGCTAGTTGCACTCTTGTTCTCAGATTCTGGTATATTAAAACCTTGACAATATAAATGTGCTTCCATGCCAATGTTAACTTGATCCACATTCTCCAGCCGAAGATATCCAGTAATCATAGCTGTTCCAGCCATCAATACGTTTGAGCTCTTTAGTTTGGCCTCTGAGGGAGGAGATTCGTTGTCCTTCTTAGTGTTAGATTCATCTTCCACACAGCAGACGAGAAGATGACATAACACGTTGTCTTTATTATAGATGTTTCCATAATTTTCGAAACTGTTCACAAAATATATAAACACGTTCGATTTAACATCTGCATCGGTTTTAGCAATGATTAATTCTGCATTGGCGGTGAATTTCATCCCATAAGCTTTCAATGAACTGCCGTGTGATATCTGCAAACTGCAATCAAAGATTACGTCACTGTCAGCAGAAAAGGTTTCCTCGCATAATATTTTACTGCCCAGTTTTGTCTGTAGCTTAATATTTTTATGAAATTCTGAAGTGAAGGACATTTTATGGCATGATAAACTTGATTTTTCTCCAACATAAACGCAGAAATAGTTTTCATCTGATGGCTCAAGCATTCTCTCAAACTCGTTCATATTGATGCTGTCCTCTTTGGTCACCTGTTCAATAACTTCTTCACTGGCATTCATCATAACTGGCGTGATGTTTTCACCATCTCCTTCTGGCTCTAGCTGGTTGCTTTCTTTGGCATATGTTGTTTCGTGTTCTGAATTTTCTTTGATGGTGGGTGATACTTCTTTGTTGTTATCTGAAACGCATTTACCCGTTGTTTCTACCTGAAGAAAGCGAACTTGCATGTCTTTATGGACATACATATTCCGTTTTGACACAACTTTAATATCAGCGTCCCCATGAATCGGTGTGCTAAAGATTACATTGCTATTTGTACACTCAATCAAAAGACCTTCTTCAGGTAATGCAAAACCATCGGCATGTTCAACTTCTCCTCCAACACACTGACATACAAAATACTCGGCCTCTTTTACCACGAAAGCAACATCTACAGGTGAAAGTACTGCTCCGCTTATTTCAACATTTGTATGTCTTTTTGTAGTCCACATCAACTGTACGCTGCCTCTACAACTCTGTATTGTGCCATCTGTGTTACTGATATTTTCTGCATTGATTATGACAGCATCTACTCCAACAACTAATCCTTGGTTTTGAACATCAAACTTTTTCAGTTGTCGTTGCTCAGTGGAAAGCATTGTTGCCGATAATGTCGTAGCTTCAAAAATCTGGCCTCGGATACAAGCATTTTCTTGATTGATGAGTGAACCGATATTGTTCATTTTGATTGGCCCTGTACAACAGTTAATTAAACAGTCTGATATGTTGCGAACTTCTCCTCTTCCAGTGATGGTTACCTGCTTTTTGGCTGACAAATTTGTGTGATTTTCAAATTGTTCGTGTACTAAAATATTGATGTTGTCACAGTTTTCTATTTTACCCCGATTGTACGTTTTCAATACTTCAAAATACCCGCTAGTGTCATATGGATCTTCGACATCCGCTGATTTTATTAGCTCTAATTCTCCGTAGTGAGTCCATCTGTCACAACAACGAAATATCACATCTCTGTTTTCTGTGTCTGTCATTAGGTGCAACAGCGATCCTGGTTCTGTTGTTAAGGATCCAGTCAAGCAATTGATGCTTGGTATTTCCACGGCTACTTTCGGGTTTGGATATATTTCAATTTTGGAACTTCCCTTTGTTCTGATGTGAATGGAACTAGCTCTGACTCCTTTTGAAATCACTTTACCTTCCACTGTTATATCGGCAGTATCAGAAACACTTGCGTTTATCTTTCTTGTTGCAACTAATTCACCATCTTTCACGTTTATTACACCCTTGTTCAGAAAATGTCCAAAACGTTTCGTTCCCGGCTCTTCTGTAATTACAATAATGCAGACTTCTTTAGCATTTATATCACATTTTGATTCAACACTTGCTGCGATATTGAAGAGCAGTCTTTCTCCCCTTAGTTCCCCCTCACACTGTGAACTGTCACCTTGAATTGTCAGCTTCAACTTATCTTTTGACCCAAGCATACCATTTGCAGATTGTTCAAATACATTTGTTGTAATGTCTAACTGCTCTTGAGCATTCAACATTCTATTCATGTTACTAAACCGCTTACCAACTATAACTTCGCCTCCTTTAACAGTCAACACTTTGCCTATTTCGCTGATCATAAACTCACTACAGATTTTGATAGTTTTAAACCCTTCAAGTTTTACGGTTCCATTTACAATGAAATTGCCACCACATGTGCCTGAAACCAAACCAGAGGTCCAAATTGAATCTTCCTCAACAACTAAGTCACCACCAACCATTAAATCAACCGTATTCCCTTTTAGCTGACTACAGTCTTGGATATCACCGGAAATATGACAAGTTATTGATGGTGCCACTATTGTCCCAGAGCGTCTCTCCCAGGCTTTTAACAAAGATGCAACGGCATCTGGACTGTTTCTGTTATTACTGTAGCCGCCATAGTCATCTGTCACAAAACCGTTCGAAAGCTTTTTGCGGGCTACGGAAGTAGCATTTAATCTATGTTTCCCTGTTGGTGCATTTGGATCAACCCCGGTGCGTAATAAGTCCGATATAAGTTGTGCCTGGCATGAATTTACAGCACTTAGTAGACTTGAAGGTGTCGGATTGCATTTAAGTTCAGTTTCAGTATTGTTCAATCCACGCGTTTCTTCGATTCCTTCAAAATACCGCTGGACAGTATCATCTGTGCACTGCTTACCGGTCAATACGGACTGAGCCTTGATGTATAGAATAAGCGCGGCAACGATTGTACCAAAATTGTGTATGTTTCCTGACACACTCAAGGTAAGCTGTGTTACCACGCTGTGCTCGTTGACATTATTTGTACGTTCCATACCAATTTTGCCATCAGTTCCAATATGTAAATCTCCATCAATAGTAACTTTCAAACATGATCCAGGAATTTTCCGAGATATTAAACTGTCATCCGCAGTTGGCTGTGAAACACTCGTATGTTCGTTTGTGATGCTGCCCTGTTCAGTATCTTGAAGATTGGTTCTTACATCTACTTTTTTCTTTGTGACATTTCTCTTAAACTTGTCTTGGTAGCAAATTTGGCCTTCAACATATGTCTTCTTTGCTACAGCAACAACCAGGGTTGTTCTCAATATCCCTTCAGTTGTTATGAAAACTTTTCCCTTTGGCGTGTAGAATGATATGCGAGGGCATACGATGCTGGCTTGTACTCTGATTGCATACTCAGCTTCGACTAATAAAACACTACCAATCCGTATATTCTTAGGAAAGGAAACTTCGTCAGATAATATGTGAACTAATGGTAATTTACTGGCCTTGTACTTGTTCACTGTTACGTGGCATTTCTTCTGATCATTCGCAAAGCAATGGAGCTGGATAAGGTCTTTCATGGGAACCTGCAATTTACAACAAAAAACATGTGGAAATGTTAACTCAAAACTTGATTCATCATTGTAATCAAAGAGTTTGGTCAATTAAATCGCTAAGAATTCTCAAGGTAGCGAAAGTCATCCCAATGAAAATTTAGAAACGCAGTTCAAAAGGTAAGATTGACTTCACTTCTGTTTTAGACACGATGAAGATATTATTGGCTTTGTTGCTGCTACAAATAATGTGTCACATCATGTAATTAACATTAACAAAGAGCAACCTCTATATAATGGGATATGAAAGGCAAATTACAAAAGGAAACAGCTGAATGAAAAAATCATTTGCATTCAATGTTTCTCCAGAGTATGGTGATTAAATGTGTCGGGGGTGGCGACTCCTGTTCAATGTACCTGTCGGATGTGGTGCACAAAATTACAAGAAAATGTAGAGCAGCAAAGATACACAATACAGATCATGAGAAGCATGCAGGACGAATTATAAACAATACAATACAATATAATACAATACGAAGAGGACAAAAGAGACTTACCACTTGAAACACATGGCCTATCTACAGCCAGGCAAGAACATTGATATTTACTTGTATCAAGAAAAGTGTTAAA
>JAUMTS010322175.1:0-14219 GCA_032273385.1 Ophiopholis aculeata | reverse complement strand
CTACAAATATACGTTTACTTTATTTCAAAATTCTATGCCGTTTGGAAAAACGACGACTTTGAAAATCGTAAGAAAAATGAACCGTGTCACAGAAAAAACACAGAAAACGTGGTGTCTTTGACGATGCCATGTTGTTCTTTTACAAAATAAATATTCATTGAAAAGTCAAGAGATCCAAGGTTCCAGTCCTGGCGGAGGCGGATATCCCTAGATTTTTTCTTGGGTTTATTTGTTTCTGCTTGTTATGTAATATTTGTTCTAGTTTGTGATTTGCTCTCCTTTCGCTATCATTTCTGTTGAAAAGTCATTTCTGATGACGTAAGAAGTAGCCATTCATGGTGTTTATAAATACAAAGAATATTTTTTGCAGGTTCATTCTTAAATAAGGAATGAAACATTTGATTCGAAAATTAAAGGTAAAAAAACACGTACTAGTTGGAGACTCCTTAATGTTCTCAATATTCTCACTCCCTACTATTGATCATTTGAAAAGCTATTCTTTCATTACAATTAGATGATAGACAAAATGTACAATATATATTATAATATGCGAGCAAGGATTGAAGGATTAACTAAAACTGAAGGAGGGATCACAATTATTAATATGGTCAGATTTTTCTGGGACTAAATATACTATTTGTAAACTGAAGAGTTGCACGCACATAATGTACATGCTTAAACTATATTTATTTGTCAGATATACAACTGGTGAAAATAAATGTCCGCATTATCTAGTCACACATTTTAGCTTTAATAAGTCACCATTGTGATATACCAATCTTATTTTAAGTGTATAGCATACGTGATACAGAGCTGCTAATTGTTTGCTATTCATATTAAACCTGTTAACAAATTGCACAATAAGGGCAGACTGTGCAGTAAATGGTCGTGACTGTTTGGAGAAGAGATGAGCACTTTCTAATTTACCAGGTTCGCATTTTTTTAATCACGTGAACCGGATATTGAACAAAAGTATCAAAACAGATCAATAGTAGTGAGTTAAACATTTACCACAGTGATAATGGATTCTTTGGTTAATGCGTCATTAGTTGAATCACTCTAAAAACTCCTGTTTTATCTATTTGATTTAGTACGTGATATGACGGCATTGTAGTTTTACGTTATGCATTAGTGTATACATAGCAATAAGCCTGTATTAGAAAGATGTCCTTGACCATTTTGAATTAAACTCATCATGTGGAATTAATTATATCGAAATTAGACGATTTGTCTCCATCTAAAACCTAACCACTTATTGTAAATTGAATCCAACTGATATGTCAAGTTATAGTAATATACGCCTTTTTGTCATGCAGCAATGTCAACAATCGGGGGTGATATTTGCAAATAAAAGATATATTTGCCCCCTTTTTTTTAATCCGTGTGTTTCTTAAACTACTTTAACTTACAAAATAACATAGTTTTCTTTAGGGTTAACGTTTAAAATTGCGCTGGAAATAAAATGCATGGCCTTATCGAATGAATAAAACAAAACTAAGATAACCAAAAGATGTTAAATTTTAAACATTTTTATCGAATATGATTGGCTAATATGTGGAAAATCAACATGTTTACTCCTATTTCGATACACTATCAACGTTGTTTTTTCCCTGAAACCTGATACCTCGAATTGAGTGCAAGTAACAAACAAGCAGATACTATTGTTATGATAATTTTTTTCAACTTTTGTGTTTACATTTATCGATAAATACAATCAAAAAGGATGAAGATGATATAATACGCCGTGAATAAATAAAGTACCTGTAAACTATTCAAAACAGCTCTTTCTTGGTAGTTTTATTTTGATGAAAACACATTTCAGCGTCAATTGAACTATATTGTGTCTGTGTCTACTCTGTATACAATCGACATTAAATCTCAGCCAAAATAAGCAATGATGATTAAAAATGAATACATTCCTTTGTTTTTCGTAAAAACATTTTAATACATTTTATCTTTACTGTTCTGTTGTGAATTAACTATCTCTCATCTTAAAACGCAGCACACACTTGTTATCGTACATCTTTTTTTTCTTCAGAATATAATCATAATTTTAAAGTGTACATAACTAATGCTTTTTTATAGAACACACACAAGCAGTGCTGTCAAGCTATTATTTACGGATATATATATATATATATATATATACTAAAATGAGACCCTTTAAGCAAAGTAGCACGCTTCTGTAGACTTGATTTCTTCTGAGATATATATGTATATATAACGTATATATAGTAAAACTTTACCCTGGTAAATCGCAATCTGATAAGAGAAATGGGTCACAGTTTTCCGACAACAGCAATATAACATTGACACTATCTTTTTCAGTGGTGTATTCTTTACAATATCATTAGTATCAACAGATCTAAACCAAATCATATACTATCAAACTGTTTCATCAATAAAGAGAAATTAATTCAATTATTACCCTAACAGGAAGCCTATTATAAGCTTCCAAATTTTCTGTACTGAAACAAAGTATATGATCGAGGATAACATCAACATATGTTTGTCGGGTGACATTTTCAACCATTTTAAAAACCCGGGGAAACAAGTTTTGTGTCTCAAAAAGAATATATTATATCCATGACATAAGTTTTACGCGACGAGTCACAAGAATCGCATTAAAGTTTCAAATTTAAGCATGAAAACACATCAAATAAAAAATAACAACAACTCAAAGCTTGTTTTCTTTTACCGACAGTAAAAACAAACCACCTTTAAAAGTTTCATTGACGCTCAACTGTTACGTATTTAAAATTATATATAGGTATTTCCTATTTAATAATAGTCAGTAGGAGAACAAAGACTTTTGGAATTATTACTGGTTCGACAATGCAGTAACAGTGACTTGTAATGCAAACATAACAATACTCAAAGTTGGGTGGAGCATTGTTAGACTTTTTGCAAGAGACAAATGGGCCATGTAAGGGATCTTCAGAAAGTAGGTATGAGTCGCAATAATGCTACAAAGCAATATGGATGTTATATAGGTAAACTATGCGCACCGCTGCAGTTCAACTGATAACTTATTCACATCTCGCAATGTAATGAAGTAAGAAATGCACATTTTCAATCGGGTTTTCTTATGCATTGTATTGAAAAGACATCATTACACGTACACCGCATGATGTTTTTATCAACATACACAACGCACATGGGTTTATTTTGTAGAGAAACACTCAGATATGAAGCCTCAAAATTGTTTGGAGACTGAACACACGGCCTATGTTCTACCAGAATAGCTTCATTACCCACACCATAGCAAATATGGTTAAAAAAAAAAAAAACATTGTAAAGTTCATTTTTCCACATTTAGGGGTATTCAACCACAACCAAAGTGTTTTATTTTCAAATATTTATATTTCAATCATTGCATTGATGGTTGAAGCACTTATGTGTATGATCTTCCGTACAACAAATAAAACCGAAGTGGCAAACGAAGTTAAATCCATTGAATAGTTTACGAATACAACGAGTATTGGTGTTTTATTTTAAAAAAAAAATATGAGAGAAAAATAAATGACGTTGAAAGTGCAAGGTCATACTCAGAAATGCATTTTTCTAGATAGAAAATATGATTCAAATAGTAATACTACCATGTTAATGTACGAGTTTTCATATAGTTCTTATTTTTGGCTAAACGTACTTTAATCAAGTTTTAAATGGGAAATGATGTATCACGTACGTACATTTCTAAATATTCCGGGCTTCTTATTAGCGTTATGTTACTGTTGTTAACGTGGTATACACCTACATATACACTTATGTGTAATAATTCAAATGCGTCTAGAATTAATCTCATTTCAATCAATTTTAGAAGCATCGTTTACAAATAAGTGGGCGACAACATGAGACATACACTAATAAATCTGACGGGACGTAAATTTACCGGTATTTGAATCTTTTGAATACCTCCGGGCAGTTTACTTACAGGATATGTAAGAAGTAAATATGACGTCAATTTGACATCTAACATCGGCGACCATTAAAGCAATTGATCACATAAAGTATAAAAAATCCCAAATATATTTTGTACCAAACCAAATATGAATGGACCCTCATCTACTAATGTGAACACGACGGTGGCTGTTGCAACCCCTCTAAGTGGTTTTCAAGTGTTATTTTAATTCCCGGGTCTTGTTTGTTGGGAGAATCGTTTGATGTGATTATCAAACAGCGCTATTCGGCCATTTCGTTATAGGGGTAGGAAGCTTGTCAAAGTTGAACATACATGGAGGTTAGAATCTAGCGTATTTTACGCTTTTAATGTTATGCAGAGCTTAATGAAAAAAAAAACAGATCGGCTGTTTAGAAGAGCAACATAATCACTGATGGTTTTTTTATATATAAACACAAAACCAGGTGAACTGATATTTTGAATTTGTATCCCCGAAATTCGTATTTGACGTAAGTCTCACTGCACATCAGAAATGTTGAGGTCAGGCTATATGTATGATTTAAATATGATGATACTAGACATGTTGTAACTTTCTGATTTTAACTGTTAGAGGACACGGTTTTAAGATTGGACTAAGATTTAGTTTCGTACCAAAACAAACACCGTTATTATAATCAGATTAATATTTCACACAGGTATAATAGTAGTTGTAGCTCCACCACAAGAGAGACAACAGCCTTTGTACACGAAAACAATAATATAGCTTTCAACATGTCCAAAACCGTATTAGTGTCATTAACTGCTGTCAAAGTGGTATAAAGTCGAAGGTAGCAGAGGCAGACAGTTATCATAAATATTGATTGAACAATTTAAACAAGTATTGTTTTCTATATCTCAAACATACTGCTGAAGTTTTGACATCCCATGTAAGAATTGTTCCACAGGAGCAACAAGCAAAACTTTTAGAAAATATCTGTAAGCGACCTAAAGCACGATAAGCAGAAAAGTCAACCAAAGTAACCAGTTGCATTTTGGGAATTAAATGACTTAAAGATGTGAAATTTAAACCGCAATTTTGTTGCAAGTTTTATTTGCGCATATAAAGGGTAAAATATGCTGTTTGGTCGGATACAGTGTGTACTCTCTAGAGAGCGACCGTTCGAGTTTCACTAACAATAAAGCAGTTTCATTTCATTTCCAGCTACCTTTTGATTAATCTCGGGATTTTATAGTATATTTACATTTGCATCTCAAATCTGGTCATCACGATCACTGTCGGGATAAAGTGAAAGGTTTCATGTTACACTAGAGAGATAATTTAGCGGCCTGACGTTTTTGATCAATTTGATTAAAGTTCAACAAAGGTGTTGCATTTGTTTATTTAGTGCATTCCCCTTTTATGAAATATTATTTGGTCATTGTACCAGAATCCCGTCTTAGCAATGCCGCTTTTAATTGCCGATATTTAAAGTTATGATGTATTTACTCTTATTAGTGTTTTAGAATTAAATGTCATTCATGTTTAAATTGTTCATGAATAGTAAATCTCGCTTACAAAGAACGCAACACAAATCTATACAATTGAAATCCCGTAAATTTCTTGGAAGAACATTAGCATTTGCCTTATCTTTCCCATGTAAGTCAAAATAGCAAATCATCATTAAAATTAATTTAATGTAGTTGTGAGACTGTTGTTAATAATTATAACAAATGTGATGATTCCACTTAAAGGGGCAAGGTCCAATTTTTCAAAATCCAGTTTTCTATTTCAATTGATAAAGCCTCACTCAAGAGACTTTAATTTGAAATTTAAGTTAAATCGATCAAAAGTTGTTGATTTACGAAACATTTTTTATGTTTGTGGTTACCACAACAGGACACGTTTTCGCTTATGTCTCCCAAATGGAACGCGCACTTCCAGCTGTCAAATTTCACATGGGTTATGAGAAAAATATGACTAATCTGTTGGCACCAAAATCTCAGTTTTTTAAAAGATCGGACTGGCCCCTTAACAGTCAAAGCCAATGAACGAGACGACGGTTTCTCAAAGAGATATTGGGAAAAAAAATTTCATTATTGACTTATTGTATTTTAATAAATTGTTGATGCCTAATAATCTCGACAAATTATACAGAAAACAATGGAAAGTGAGGGACAAATTCGTGTTTTGTTAAGGGCGCATAAAGTATATAGGAACAATTCTAAATACATGCATTTAGCATTTACTACTACCACATTTATGTAAATCAAATGTAGCAGTTACGTCCCTTTTAAAGTTAGTTGGAACTTCTTTGTAAAAAATATGTTAAACGTGATAACAAGTTATTGTATCAATTACAAAACATGGATTATCAATGAGTACTGCAGGTACTGCACAATTCAACAGGTTTTCTTTATTTATTAGGCCTGAGATTGAAACAAGTAGAAAATAGGCTAACAAAGAAGAGAAATCGCATCACTATCTCCTACAATGTGAACAATTCTGAATGTTAACTATCATCCTGCTCATTGGGCACATGTGAACAGCAATCAAATATTGAATTTTCTTTCAAGGTTTAAGATATTTTGCTACAGCCTCTCTTAATAATTCAAGATTGCAAGATGTTTACTGCATGAGTGTAGATTATGACATACTAATTGCCAGTCAATGCTGTAGAATGTGCATTTATTGTAAATATAAAAGAATACATTGCAGGCTAATAACCTTGGATGGATAACCATATCGCTGTTTCTTATATCGAAAGGCTTTGGACTTATCCTAATATAACATTATTTACGGTCAACAACTTAAAGCAAATAGTGCAATATAATATGACATTATTGACGATTGTGTCAACACACATTGTACTACAAAAACAACTAATAACGATTTTCTTAGATCAAACATATTTGTTAACTACTCGTATACATCTACGAGTAATTTTTTTTTGATAATAATAATAATAATAGTCATTTATATAGCGCCTTCGCATTAAAATGATTAAAGCGCTTTACAAAGATATCTTACAGCTACATCTTAAAAACTACATCTTAAAGTTAGATCTTAAATCGTAAAGTACACACAAATCTTAAGACTTCCGGATAGCAGCAGGTAATTTGTTCCAAAAAATGGTGCTGAATTGCAGAAAGCTTTTTTCAACATTTGATGTCTGAGTTCTGTTAGAGATTAGAAAATGTTTGTCTGCATGAGATCTGAGATATCTGGCATCTTCAGAGTTTTGAGTATGAGTTCTGATCAGATCTACTAAATATGTTGAAGCTGCTTCATTCCTAATTTTGTATGTCAATGTGAGAAGTTTGAAAGTAATTCGTTGATTTACAGGTAACCAGTGAAGTAGTGGCGTGACATGTTCCCTCCTATTTGATTTATAAACTAGTCTTGCAGCCCTATTTTGAATTGATTGAAGCCGTTTTGTTTCTTTGGTTGTGATACCATACAACAGTGAGTTACAATAGTCCAATCGTGAAATAACAAGTCTGTAAAATATGGCAGATACATATGTTTAATGATGCCTCATGTTAGGAAAAAAAAAATTGCATAAGTATTTTGGAGATATATGACCATAGAAAGCACGGATATCTCACAAATCATAAAAAAAAGCATCAATGACAGCTTAATACAGATTCCCATCTTGTAATGTCCCAAAAGGTCTCAAGTCTATTAACCTTTTATATTGATTGTCAACAATAAAAATTAAAGGATCGCATTCAAAATTCACTCGTATTATTTAGTACTTGCAGGTGGTAAATTTAATATTCCGTTCGCTATTATGTATTAAATCCCTTGAAAATTGTGAAAATGAAGGAAAAAAAATAAGATTATAAACATGCTATGCAACATAGCGTAAGAGTCAATTGACCTCCTTGCTCGCCCTTCACATGAGTTTTTGTTACATAATCAATAATATAAACTGGTATTTGCATTGTTCTCGTAATCATCATTAGCTTTTGAATTAAAAGAAATAACAATAAGTAAATTGAATTGAACTTTACTACACAAGATCTTTTACCCTATCAATTTGTCAGCGTTTTTGGTATAATCATTTTAACTAAAGTGTGTCAAAAGCCCCACGTTTTGCATGATTATTGTTTATTATTATTATTATATGAATGATGGTCTACAAGTGATGATGTTCAAAATAGAGAAAGCACTGAACAACTGATGTATCTACAATATGTAACTCATGCCATTATATCGTTTAATTCCAATTATAATATGTAATTCATCCATTGTTTTCCTTCAAAATGTAAAATGTGTAGATTGTTTACCCGCGTATTCAGTATACGAGACGTTCAGACAATTGTAGATATTGATTACAACTTCAAGTTATTTACACTTACAATCTGTTGATGGAAATGTTGCTTATTGGCAGTAACCTTATTATTTTAAGATACGCAAATTTCGACAAACAAGACTACTTGTATTTGGCAATACATTAAGTTTGACAACTGCAAATTTAAAGATGTACATTATCAATCATACTTGTTATTTTACCTTTAAAGATTAATTCAGGTGAATAATACTAGCGACTCTTGTTGAATAAGTATTATTCGTTTGGACACGAATTGTACAATTATAATTCAACAATGTTATACTAACGCTTGCATATCGATCTCTCAGCAAGTTAATGTTGCTGTTCTCAACCTTCCCTTTATTTGTCAACATATTTGATGTTTTGAGTAGGGGCCTTGTTACGTTGTAATGGTACCGAACCCATAAGATATTGACTGTGTCAGAAATCGAGTTCTGGTGTTTGGTGCGAATAAGACACCCACATCGGCCAGAAACGGCAGTCACTGTTCAAATGACAGTTCAGTAATGTCACCATACAATTAATAGTATAATTAAGCTAGTTGTTAAAAAAACGAGTGCGCTTTTTAAATATAAGAGGAATCGCTGAGGCAATTTACACTATACTTTTAACCTGATTAGAGAATTCTAACACACCATCTACCATGCCTACGTAAGCACTGTATGGGTATTAACTAGCTTGGATCTCAAGTTAGAGTTATTTCTAATTGACTTAAGTGATAGTTCAGTGATTATACGTGAGAGACTAAATGGATAAAAAAACTAGTGTGTTACCGCACTTTTAACATCTTATCGGTATGATGAATATAAACTCATTAACCTATTAACTATAAATAACAAGGCAGTCTTAAAGATACGTTTGACTGCGTTGTGTACGGATACTACTATCAAAAAGTGTTAGTACTGTTACTTTCTTTAAAGTTTAGCTGTTTCGAAATTGCTGACACAAAATAAGCAGGTACGTCCTTAAACCCCGATGATAATGTGTTGGTTGGAATATATTTGAATAAAACAGATGGATAGATACTTTGCCGTTATTGTGTCCAACGTGCTGTTATCTACCGTTTTACTCTGTTTTTGCTTTTAATTAATTAAAACTTTGTTTGCTTAGAGCCAAAAACGCCACATTATTTGTAGTTGTATTTAGTTTTGGAATTTTGTTGACACATTTTTGAACAATAAAAACAATATACTGTTTTATTTTATTTGTGATTATGTTTTCACTGAATTATACGTGTACCATATGAGCCCACTATTAGTTCAATTATAAGCAGTCGCTTAAGTATTGGTTGGTAACTATAATTTTTAAATCGTCAATCCAAACAATCATTTGCCCTTTATTATTTGACAAGTTAATTAACATTATTTCAAACAAGTTGACTAAAAAATACTTATTTATGACTTAATTAGGACATTTACTGTATTTTGGCGGCCATTTTGAAAAAAACACACCAATTGCGGTGGGTGCGTCCAGGATTTGGGCTTTTTACCAAAGTTTGTTATATTCCTCATGAAATTCTAGTCTAGAAAAAACACATGAGATAAACATCGCCTCCAAGTGATACCTAGCTCACTTTCAGCCTGGTCTACCTTGAAACAGTTTCAAAATATTTTTCTAGCCTTAGGTAAATTTTACATTTTAAGATACACAGCCTATCTCTAAATTCATTATCAAATCCGGTGCTTACAAGACGAAAATGTAACATTTGTGGCTAAATCTATTTCCGGTTAAACTGTTTACAGGTAACCGTTAAATAAATTTGTTGCCGATATCAACGATTTATTTTGGATCAGACTATACATGGCAAATTATCAGATTGATAAGGATGACTATTCAATCCGTCGGTGTATTCTATTAGAAAAAACAATTACACTTAATGGTCCAGCACTTTATAGAACACTTATAAGAACAATTCTGAATTTGTATAGCTTACAAACAAAATTATGACAAGATCATTGAATGTTCATGTATTTGGTAAACGTTCAATTATTGTGTGAGACAAAATCTAAGACAAGCCAGTTTGTTGGTAGATTGACTATTTAACTTCTTAAACCAATAACCATAAATCGGGTTAATTTCTAGCTTAATATATTGATGAATAAGAGGCAACTCGGAGAAATTAACCATCTATAATGTTTACTTACACGGTAGTCAATGAGAGACGGTGAATGTTTTGAGCTATGACGTACATCTAACGATTGGTTTTTGGCACCAGGTAAATGTGTTGTCACGGTGTGAACAATATTTTTATAAAACGTATTTTTCAGATTGACGTCCTTGTGTATTTAATTGTATATGAGACTACTTGCTATTTATAGAAGTTTAACTCAATTGATAAGATTTTCCATATTTTTAATATATCGATTTTATTGGCGGATCGAGCAGAAGTTCTACTACTAAGTGATGTACCAGAATAGGGCAACTGGATCATCGCATGCCACTGGAAATTCACTATGGACAATCGAAATATGTAGAATGTCGACTTCAGTGTAATAGAAATTATTAAAATTAGTGTTTTAATTGGCCAGAAAATATAGAAAAAAAAAACAAGTTAACGTGCATTCGTTAACGTAAACTGCTAATGGTTAATTTACTGGTTTACGACTCTGGAAGATTCACATTCGATGTCTAAAGGTTTAGGACAAGTTTGCGGTTAGGACATCAATTGTGATATGATTAACTTTAACATCTTACATCATAGATTGGGCATTTTTTAGATTAACTACTTTAAACAAATGTGAGATTTGCCTAGTTTTTGGGCATAATATTCAACAGTATTGTTTTTAAAAGATCTTAAAGTAGCCAGATCCATAAATAAAAGAAATATTCAAAGTCATCTAATTTATATCGACTGAGTGGAATCAGTGAAAGACGAGTGTCAAAGCAGTACTGTTGAATGTAATATGATTCTTGATAATTCATTAAAATATATCAGTGTCTAGTGTTGCAAAGATTATCATGTAGATACCACAGAAAATCAAGATTTATATGTCCCAGTGGCCTTCTAAGATATTCAAACGAAGATATATATTTCCTATCAGTAGGTTTAATGCAATTTTTAAAGATTTGGTGTCAAGTTTTCCTAGTTTGATTAATTTTGTTCAAGTTATAGATTGTGCATAATTTAGTAAAAAATAAAAGCAGGGTCAAAATAAATACAGTTATATAATTATTTACTCTCTTTTCGGAAATGATTTTTTTTAAATCAATTAACAAAACACTTTAAGTGTATATAGAGGAATTAAGGTCATATCACAATCATATCTGTGCCTTTCCTGCAAAGTTGACTCTCAATAGGGGGATGGAAATACACAGTGGTTATATATCTATAATAACTTCTTATTAGATTTATTGTAATGTATAAATAATAATAATACTTACAAGTATATTGATCCCATTGTGTTTGGAGTTGTATACGTAAATTGTAGTAACGTTTATTATAAGAGTAAAGTCGACACTGGTATTTTAAATAACGATTATTCTGTTAAATGTTATAGAACTATTTGCCAGGTTTAACTGGTTAAACAACATAGTGTTATGTTACAACGATATCACGGAAGGAAGAACAACCGTGCTTTAGGTATCCACATGTTCTTTTAGGTTCGACAGTTTAAACCTTTCAACATAAATTAAGAAAAGAAAATTTTAAAATGGTAAAAGTTACATAGTGTATAAGTCAATTTAGATTTTTAAGACAAGGTATAAGCTTACTCTTACAGTTTAATTAAATGCTAATTCACCTGAAAGTAGCGATATTTGATTTTAAATTTTGTCCAGAATGATGTATGGAAAGGAGGTTGTTTTGTCCTGAAAAAGAAGTGTTTGCGAAATAAGAGACTTTTGACAACTCAAATTACAGTCGAATTCCAATAAAATGTAACAGGCATATAGTAAGTACTTTGTCATTTAATAATAAACCGCTACTTTTTTTAAATACTTGTTTTCTTAAATTTTGCCCAAGTTGGATTTTTGATCCGCGTAGAACATTTTCAATATTTGCAACCTGAACATAAATAGTTTCAACCTAAGTATGTTAAAAATTCACTATAACCAAGACACGGATGCGATTAGGTAGGTTAATTATTATTTTGCATTTGGGAAAAATATATATTAAATGAAATATTGTTCCTTCGTGTAATGGTACTTATTCTCTACATGGTCCTTACGTTGCCATGTCGATTGTAAAGTATTATTACCCATACTGTAGTTCAACTATTGCTGAGTGATTTTCGGATATGCAATAATTAGTAACCAATGGCATTAATTTGACAAATAGCTGACGGATAGCTTTATTCACTTCTTTCTTTTTTATTTCTAAATATATACCTATATGTTAAGTTATATGACGTCACCATGTTTTTTTAGTGCTAATGCGTCCTCAATTTATATTGCAAATGACCAATGTGTCTAATTCATAAAACATAAAAAAATTGAGTGAAATCACTTTGTTTGACAATACGGGATAGTGTTTTATTTTTGGGAAGTATTGCAAAATACATCGCCATTGTCCTTTTCCAGTCCACCTCTCAGGTACCAGAAAGGTAGGGTCTGGGCCAGAAACCATGTATTTTTCCCGGCTCGTTACCTATGATGGGCCTTAGGTACCGTATAACTGGTAGGGGGTACCTACGGTGGTACTTTGGCTGTCCTCCTATTGTACTTAAGAGGTGGTCATGCGTAGGTGTACCAACAACGGTAGTACTCTCCTCTTTGTCACCTTTCTCTGCTTGCTTCCGGTTTATTCCCAGTTATCCTTTGGTAATACTCTGGTTGTCCTCGCGTACTTGGTTGAGGTTGTCCTCTGGTTGTACTTCAGTTGTACTTTGGTAGTGCCTTTCGGGTAAACGGCAGGTGAGTACAACCAGGGGCCCTCCCCTACCATGCACACAGTAACGGGGCTACTTTAGATGTACTGAGAGTTGAAATCCAGAGTACCTGAACTGACAGTTGACTGATGTCAAAAGAAAATGTGTTTTCATGTTTATAATTGCTTTCTTATGTTTATACCAGTTGTCTAGTATAAATATTGTAATACTTTTAAACAATAAAAGGAGAACATAACGTAATCGAGCCAAATTCCATGTCTACCCAAACAATTTAAGAAGTCTTTGATGGATTGAGGAATTTACAATATAAATGACCTAAAAAAACGGTTTACGCGCTATATTTCGTTATAAGCTTTTGTATAGTGTACATGTAAGTTATTTACATCAAACAAGAATGTTTCTTGAGACCACATACATGTGTGTTTTTTTGAAGTAAAAATTAAATGCA
This sequence comes from Ophiopholis aculeata, assembly GCA_032273385.1. NCBI lineage: Eukaryota > Metazoa > Echinodermata > Ophiuroidea > Amphilepidida > Ophiactidae > Ophiopholis > Ophiopholis aculeata. The sequence goes on along the minus strand of JAUMTS010322175.1, from coordinate 731 downwards.
AGCACAAAACGAGGTCATCAAATTCACAGTGTTTTTGGTCTTTAAGTTATTTGAGACATATCAACCAGTGTTCTAGTCACTATTTTCTAAATGGTGAAAAATTTCAGTTCGAGTTTATGTATAAAAGTAGTAAACATTCCAATGCAACCTTTGCACAGTGAATTCCTATTAATAAGACGCGTACTCGGGCGTGAATTGAATTTGAACTGATGTCCCAAAAACAGAAAACACGTTTATTTATTGACGTAATATTTAATTGTGTTGGCCAACAATTGAAATGATATTATCATTGGCAAAACATTAAATTACATGATATAAAAAGTAATTGAATTTGACATCATTAAAGGTACTACCCATCATTTCGGCTGGTCAAAAAAATTCACTAAACTTTGCCAGAAGCAAGTACAGAGACATAAGAATCAAAACAAACAAAAAAATCCCCATCAAATTGCTAAAATTGTGAAGAAAAGAGGGTTTTGATCAATTTTGATTTTCGAGGCACTATATTGTACATAAGCAGTGTTTTTTTCCCCAAAGCTTTTGTTTCATAAAGTGTGGTTTTCTACTTAGTAAAGAAATCTAATATCTAAAACAAGAAAAAAATATTTATAAGAACATATAACATTATCTTCACAAATAGTCAAGTACACCATGGAAGTGCAAAAATCAAGATTTAAATTGTTTGTTTATAGAAACACTCTTCTGACTTAAATTGACTCCGGAGTCAAATA
>JAUMTS010322174.1:0-12690 GCA_032273385.1 Ophiopholis aculeata | reverse complement strand
CGATTTTGATTCACCCTCCGTCACAGGGGTGACGATCAGGTTGCATCAATTTCGCTTCTTGTTTTATACTTGTCAATTGTGTAGAGATCATCTCTTGATGCATTCAATCCATAATTACTGTTTATATATTCTATCCTTTGTCTAGTTCAATGACACGCGATTTTGATTCACCCTCCGTCACAGGGGTGACGATCAGGTTGCATCAATTTCGCTTCTTGTTTTATACTTGTCAATGTAATTGATTTTTAATAATCAACACCCACACATGAATTCGAATCATCCGCCATCACACTGTCAGGTGGTAAAGACTGGTGCATCAAGATCAAGCTTCTCGTATGTCTCTTCGTGGTGTAATTTCGATGTACACATCACCTTTTAAGATGATGGGTGAATTGAGGTCACTTCTATGTTCAATAATGTGTTATATTGTGTAAGGTCTAATGTTGTCAATACTAAATATGTGTCACATCCACTTCTCTGTCTAAAGCCATGTTGAGCATCATGCAAAATATTATACTGGTTCAAATGGCTCATAATGTGGCTGGCTGGATAAGACATGATGAGTTTGCAACATATTGAAGTGAGTCATATTGGTCTGCAATTATTAGATGAACTTTTGTTGCCTTTTTGTGGTTAGGTGAAATGTGTGACACCAGCCACTCTGAAGGGAGGTCACTAGTGCGGAGACTCTGAGTCAAAAACATAGCTAAAATTGGTGTAAGTTTTCTGCATCAGTGGCATCTGCACACTCTCTGAGAAACCTGGCAGGTATTTGGTCTGGTCTAAAAGCTTTATTTGCTTCTAATTTAAGAAGCAACTGTCTTAGTTACACCTTCTGAAGTGATGGTAATGGGTGCAATGTCTGAAGTTGGTTCACCTACCATACCAAGAATGTTTTCCAAGTCCCCATGATTATCAATGCATGATGTCATTCAATTTAATACACTGCTCATATGCAGTTCAACAATAAATTGCAAAGATGAAGACACACTTGGACAATGGTCAATCTACATCTAGCTCTGTAATCGGCAAACATTTTCTTGACACAGAACTTCTACGTTGGTTTTACACATAGCACCGGCCTCTGATGTTTTCCATAGTCTCGGCATCTAATCAGGAAGACTGCTGTTAGGGATTGAACAGTCTAACATCCCATAAGTGGCATCAGGTTCAAATTATGTAGGTTTTCTTGTACCTTTTTTCGGAGATACACCACAACTCAATTAAGTCCTGCACTGCAGCAATTGAATTGTGTTTCAGAGTTGACTAGCTGTTAGCTATGTACGCTTGTTGCAATTGCCATTTTTACATCTGTAGTTTTTCATTTGGACATATGTATTTATTGATGGCCCTGTATGAAAGAGAAAAAAGTATCAAATTTATTCAAACCAATTTTGGCCATTTGACACCCTAATTGGCATTATAAGAAATAGAAATTGAAGAAATAGACCCAAACAGTAGTGAAATTTGATACCTGTAAGTTGTGCAGTCCACAGACTTTAATCCAATTGAGATATCATATGTTGGCGCAATTCTGGTCTCGTATGGATCTCCATATTGGTGATTAGGGTTTTAAAAAATGATCTCTCTTTTAATTCTTTACAAGAAACAGGTTGATGAATTTATTCAAATATAAATCTAGCAAGTTAAAAGATCACCTGTTTAATGTGCGCTCATTTACATTATGCATTCTAAATGTATAGGCCAGAAAATTGGTGTTTAATTGCTCAACCCAATATCCATCTATTATCTTATAATGGATGGGTAAAGTTTCATCAACAACCCATGTGACTTGTTGGCATGTTAAATTCCTCTCACTGAAATAGAATTAGCATTGTCAACTTCATGTTTTTCTACATGTACAATGAAATTGCAATCTGGAAAACTTACCATATTCTAAAATATTTGGCATCTCATTAGGGCCGTTACTGCCTCTCATGAAACCAAACATATTTTCCGATTTGTCTTGGTTGCAAAGCCGAGCTGTAATCCCACCCATTGGAAAATTGGTCATCATGGTATTGCAAAATTCTTGAAAACCATAAACCATTGACTGAAGGTCGAAAAAGGTTTTACTTGATATGAAGTTCCTGGCTGTTTCTGCTTTTCTGTTCCAATCTTCAAACCAAGCCAAAGAAGCTATGTTTTGTTGTAAACGTGGATCATCCAGATTCCTATAAAGAATAAACAAAATTAGTTGCAATTTCTATTATTTTCTCAGCCAAATTGAGAAACCCTACATACTATTTTTCTTGATTTTGTTATATTGCTAGTGCAAATTCAGAATTGAATAGACATGGATGAAACAAAATATTTGTTAAACATCTATTTATAATTGTTTTTATGTATCGTTACTGTACCCTGATCACACCTCCAAAAAACAATTTGAATAAAAATTGAAAATTTGCCAAATTCTTACAAAATTTAATTTCATTGATTTATCTTTTCACAATAATAATTATTGTCATATTTGTTTGGCATTGTATTGTATTTGGTAATAATAACAAAACCACAATTTTATTGTTCTACTTTAAATTAAGCTTACCTGATAGGAGCTGAATTTTGAAAATTCTTCAGTAACACTGATGTAACGTTGATTAATTCTATGGTCTTCTCAATGTCCACGGCTTTGGCTTTCTGGTAGTTCTATAAAGACATGTTCAGAAAAAGTATTGTGAAATAAGACTATTTGACTGAACAGAGGTTCAATGACTCTAACCAATATTCACACTAGTAAATTGAGATTTTTAGTTTAATAAAACAGTGAAAATCTTGTTTTAACATTTGAATCTCTATTTTGCATTTCTGATCCAATTGCATCTTTTTGTTTTTGTGTGGTCACATGTGCGACATTAATTTATGCAATTATATGTTAATTTCAGAAATTAATAATTAACTATTAATTGTGTTTATGGAAAGGTATACCTAAACTGGCTTTTGACAGAAAATATCAACATCATTGAAGCTTTTTTTATTTTTCCAATAATTTTTTTTTTATGTATTTCGGTCACGTGTGTGACATTCTAAATTAATTAAACATTTTTGTTAATTACGTTGATATTTTTTAAAATATATTTTTCAGATTAAACCCCAACTGAAAACTTTACAGTAAAATTTACTGAAAATAAATACTTGTCTAGTAAAAATTTAAAAAGGTGAAAAATTGTACAAAATTTCACTTTGTAAGTGCAAAAATATGTTTTATGTTAATTTATGCAAATTAGCATGTTTGAGCGATCAATTTTACATTTTAAAATTAATTTAGGAAACTCTGAACATCACTGAACATGAAAATGTTAAAAAATCTTAAGTAGCTTCAGCTTCATTTTTTGTCAAAAAGGTTTACTTTTTTGAAGAATGGCCCAAGGTTAATATTAACCGAAAATGTATGGGTCTCTTTGTGGGATCTTGGTCTAAACACTACCCAAGGAAAAAGGGCATTTTTTTTTAAAAGTATGAACTGGAGTACACAGCCATTTGTGTATTTCTTTTTACCTATCAGGCACATAAGGAGCTTGAAAGCCATGTAATTTTGCCTGTTGGTTTTTAAAATTAAAACAAAATTAAAATTTGATATAAATAAAAAAAACGAAATTCAGTTGTGGCCAAATCTGCCTTTAGCAGTACTGAGGGAAGCACTCCTGCCAGGTGACTGATGTTATAGCAAAATGGATGTGCACTTATTTAAACTCAAATTCCACATGCACAAAAGAGTTAGACGGGGTCTCAAATTAGACCTGGTCTAGGTGAAATTTATTTCCACCAGAAAATATACTTTCCTTTGCATTTACATGAGTTATGTTGTATTATTTGTAAATTTTACCTTATTATCTTTTACATGTGCCACTTATTTCAAGAATGAAACGTGAATAAAATTCAATTTCTGGCAAAAGTAAAATCCATTTAAACCAGGTCAAATTTTAGGCCCGGTCTAACTCTGTTGTGCATAGGGACCAAAGTGTGCAAAAAACAAATCATGTTTATTCGTCTAGACAACATCACCTTCCAAAGTAAGGCATGTGCATTGGTTAAATGAATGCTGGACACCTCGCCTCCCTGCCATCTCGCCCCCTTACTTTGATATGCTACAGTTAATAGCAGTGTTGTAGGTCTCAAGACCAAGTTTTGGTCTATATAAGTCTCGAGCCTTTTTTTGTGGAAGTCTCGGTCTCGGAACCTAGTCTAGATCTCAGACCCTTAATATTAGTATAGTTAAGATTCCAAGGCAAATTTTGCTTAACATTTGTTTACTTATTGGATGTTAACTAGGGCGTGAATGGAAGTTTTATATAAAAATCAGATTTAAGACTAAAGAGAAACCAAACTAAGTCTTTACTCCATTTCACGCCCGAGTGAGCATCGAACGAATACACAAGAGTAAGCAAAAGTTCATATCGAATTTCATATGAAACTGGGGGCGAGATGGCAAGGGGGGGAAGTGTCCTGTTACCGGTTAAATATGTTTTCATTATTATGTTTAAATTGGTGATATGGTCAAGCAAAATGAGTCCTGACAAAATCAGTTCTTATTTGTATAATTGATTTTATCAATTACATTGATTAATTCAAATGTTCCAAAACATGAGCATTGAGCAGTTAAATTGGTTGCAACAAAATACAAACAAAGAATGTTATTGGCTGTTACTTAAATTCAACATTTATGAGTTCAAACTCATTTAGCTTGATCATGTTACATTCGATGAAACAATTTATGTAGTTATACAAGTATCACCTGCATTTGCATTTAAGTATCATCATGGCCGGATTCTTAATTATGGCACATTGTGTATGCAGTGAAAAGTTATACTGTAGTTTTTAAGGCTGGATTTCAAATTTGTTAATGCCAAAAAATAATTTGTAATATTTAAAACCAATCAATACTTATGCCCTTTTTTCAGGGCTTTTACCATTTTAAGTATTTTCTTGCAATGTCACTCTCATGCTCATATTGTAGTGTGTACTTAATTTGGTTTTTAAAGTTGTTGTGACGATGTTTGCACTAAGGTAACAACACCTTATGCCAACTGTGAGGCGGAGAGAAAACCCTGTTTTACGGGCCCAAACGACTCAGATAATGCATTTTTAAGATTGTTTTGGCTAAATTGGGTAAAATCATTTAAAATCAACTTTGTTTTGGCGGAACAGCTTTTAAAAATGTTTTCAAACATATTCCTTGAATTTTCCTCAAAATCTTTGCAGATTGTTGTGACATAGGTTTAAAAAAATGCCACAAAAGCAATTTGCAGACCAACCCTACTTTATTTTAGAAGTCAATCTGCCCGTAAAACAGTGTAGTTCTTTGGTTTGCCACCTGTTGTGAACTTACATTGTTAACCAGGCTATAAACCACAAAGAGTATATTTTTTTTAATTGAAATTTTTTTACAAATATTATACAATTGAGACTAGTAATGAGGATCATCTTTTCTAAAAGCTTAACAAAGCATCATAGCATGGTTTGATTTAAACATCTTGCAATATTAACCAGTAGAAGTATAAATTGAAATGTGCACTAATTAATTACTTTTCCTCTTTATTGTCTTTGTATTTCTAGGATAAAATCATTCACATTGATTGAAAAATAAGTTTTATAAGTCGTTCAATGTATAATTGTTACATGAAATGAATTAGTAGTATTTGACTAATTTGCTCATACATGTATACTCACCTCTAGGATTTCAGACATGCCGTCGCCAAGGACGTCGAATGCCAAGTGATTCCGCATCCGGCTTGCCGATGTCAATTGGAAGTGTTCATTTGTAAGGCGGTGGTTTGTCTGTAGACTGTTGCGTAGGTCATGCTTGAACGAAGATTTGAAATGCCACCATGTTATCTCCTTCCCGTCAATAAGTAAGTGCCTCGTTTTTGACATGGCATCACTTTTCTCAAGGTTGTTCCTCAATTTCTTGAAATTGTGCTGTTGGTTAACAAATGACCGTATGAAGTTAAATGCATATTCCAACAAGAATTGTAAAATGAGGGCGGTTCGGCCGTAAAAGTGGGAATATGCCTTTATCTTTTTTTTTTTTTTGTGCCATTATTAGTTGAATTATTATAACCCTTTTTTGTTGATAAAGTTACACACAAGTTATCCATGCACCAATAGCTAGTATCCCTGCTAGTGGAAATGTGTAGAATACTTTAAACATCCCAATTATTGGTGTGGTTTACCATAATTTCTCAATGGACAATTAAAAACAGAGGGCCTTTAAGTAATCAAACCATGTCTGATCATAATATAATCAAATAATAATAATAATAATGCCAGGTGGTTTATAGTACACTATGCCTCCCTGACGTGGTTATTCCAAGTGGCCTCAGCACCCTTTACAGATGTTTGGTGACCCATGTCACTAACAATTGAGCTAACTTGACTGCTTATTTCCCACGGTTCATGTTAATTGTACTTACGGATGGGTCCATCATGAAGGTATGTGGCTCTCCAGTTACAAGATTAGAAATAGTGAAGTTTGATTCCACAGCATCTTCATCATTCTTGAAGTGGTTGCGTATAAAAGACCTGTTGGCCTGAGCACCATCACATATACACATGTGGGTATGGAATCCTGCCTGCTCCAGGGCATGGACACTGTCCCAATAAAGCAGGAACAGGGACTCACTGTTGATGTTAGAGGTCGCCCAGTAGGCAAAGGGAAAGTGAAACCCCTCGACTCCATTAAAAATAAATTGCAGAACATGTGTTGCCACTTCTGCCTTATTATCACCTGTGTCAACATAAAGATGTGATATTTAGTTCCAATTCATACACTCCGCGTATACCCCTCGCATGTAGTACCCATTCAGAGTGCAAGTTATTTAAAAAGATAATATGATTATTGCATGAATTAAAGTTTAATAACTGCGTACTACTTGACGCCAGACAAAATGTACCAAAATGATGCATGCGTGCTGATGTTGGTGTTGACCGCTCTCACGAGCCGCAGGCGAGTGAGTTGGACAACTCTGATAAACTTACCCTACGCGACGTTCACGCATTCCAAATCGCAACGCAACGCCCTACGTAACGCACTGTGTGAGTTCACACCATGCAACTGGACAAAAACAGTGAATGCGTGCTACTTCGCATATTTTAGCAATCTAAGAGTCTGATTGGGTACTACGTGCGGGGGTGTACGCGGAGTGTATGAATTAGATTTATAACTGCACCTTGTCGCTCAAGAAACTGCACACAAATAATGCGCTTGTGCTGATATTGGAGTTGTCCAACGCAAACATCAGCACACTTGCATTATTTTGGTACATTTTCTCTCGCGTCAAGTAATACGCAGTTATTAATCTATAAATATATGTTCATTATAAACATGAGTGTACCTGTCTATCACAACAAGCATGCAATTATTGTTTACAGAAGTAGAATGTATGACAGTGAGACTGCATAACTTATTGTAACAATAATAATTCTGGTGTGCTAAACACATGGATCAGTGCACAAACACCTGTTTTCCATGATTACTAAAGCAGAGATTACAGTATTCAAAGTTAATTCAGATTTCATGATAAATTTTAAAATTAAACTATTCCAAAAGTTCTTACTTTTTTCAACATTTTCATGCTAGATTTATAAATAAAAAAGATGGGCTTCTGATACTAAACTGCATATGAAGTATTATTTACTCGAAACTCACCAGTCTTGACCTGTTTCAAATTGCTGTTGAGGACACCCAGGTCAACAAGACCTGCAAGTTGGAATTTGTCACCATCTTTTTTCAGCTGTAGCTTTCCCTGTTAAATAATAATGAAATAATTGAATAGCTTGGTTCATGGATGGAAATGTTTGTTATCTTTGTGCTTTTATGCATAATTATTGTTACATACTTTACCGGTACAAAATTACAAAGAACTTATGACCTGTGTTTGTATTTTTCAAGAAACTATTCTTCTACTAAGTACTGTAATTTGTTTGCCTTTTCAACAGTTTATTCCATCATCACAACTAAATGTTGCAGAAAGAAATTCAAACAATATTGCATAAAGAAATTAAAGCAATCAAGCAGTATTATAGGAGCAGTCAGTCGATATGAGTCGGGTAAGTTGACTTGTTGTTTCTATGTGGGCAAATCCAATCATTGGGAATGAAGCTCTGCAAAGAAACCAATTAAAGATCCTACTTTCTTAATTCCTTAGACTGATATTAGTGACAAACTTCTTGATATTTAAGATTGACACTTTTGTATTGATATTTCATTCTTTATAGTCTTTGTCTGTAAATGGTACGAGTTCAGAGCCATTTGTGCAGCTATGACGTGCATGATCAAAAGAACCTGCGCTGCATCTGCTCTGCCCATCCAACTCGGTAAAAAAAAGGCTACTTATTTATATAAATCTATAAGACAGATTTTATAAATAAAAAAGCTATTTTAAGATTGTACAATTTCACAATAAAGTTTCAAAATTCTGTCAAAATTAAATTGGAAGTTTTATCAAAAGTAAACGACCATTTGAATAACATACTTGGATCTTCATTTCATCAAAAACAATGAAACCATGCCGCCCTCGTTCACATATGTTCTTTTTTTCTGCCACTTCTATCATCCAGTCAAACATGTCAGGATTCAATCCAGGTTGTTGTCGCACTTTATTTTTCTTATATTGCAGCAACCGTTCAGATGGTAGGCGGAGAAATCCACTATCCCTCAGGTCAGAGTAGGTACTTTTTGAACGATGCCATAGTTGCAGACATAGCTCAATTATCCTATGTACACATAAGGGGAAATATAATGTAAGCATTAATGACTATTCTTTCTTTTCCCTTTTTTTAGGAATTACAGATTACGATGTGCAATGGAAGCATTAACAAGGGCATTCAATCAAAACAAGCATTCAAATATGTAGCAGATACAGCAAAGTAAGAATAAGTAGTGAACTTTTTAAGGGCGTTTTCCCACTGATATGTGGTCTTGTATGATCAAATCCATGTCCTGGTACAAAACATGCATACAGTAATGAGAACACGCCCTTAGTATCATGTTTTGAATAAGTTGAAATATGCCAAATCCTTGTTACCTACCCCCTCTCCTCACAAACAAAAAAGTACATTTACCTTTATATAATTATTATGAAAGTTACTGCTGTTGGCTGCTAAGATTTGGCGGCCATGCTGGTACATTTTCTGTATACTAGCGTGTGTAAAAACCCTTACGGACCATATGTGCACATGCGCTGGTTGCCAAATTGGTACCATTTTACACATACTAGTAGACTGAATGTAACCAGTTTGGCAACAACAAGAGTAGTGAAGTGACATGAAAACCCATCTATGTATTTGTTATACAATAAAAATAAAAAAATTGACTCTTACTCTGGATCCCATCTGTTCTGCTTGCCTTTGTTGCATACTTTTTGTGCTTCCCATAGTTTTTTTGCTTTTTCATCAAGTCCTTCTGTAAATTTGTTTTCTTCCAGTGATTCAAAGATTTCTTCCAGATCTTTGTTATCCTGATCATGTAGCTGTATTTGATTCCTGAATTTTTCACTTTGCTCCTTATGGTATTTTGCCTGGGCAGTGACGTTCTTTAATTTTTTTTTTATGGTTGCCATGTCTTGTTGGTCAATGTTTTTTTTCTTTCTAGCTGTTTTTTGCCTAAGATTGTTATACAGCTTCGCACACTCATTGCACCTTTTGTGCATATCAGTTTGTAGGAGGTATATCATCTCGCACAATGAAGCTCTGTACCTTTGACATTCACTTCCAACCTCCTCTTTTTGAAGGTTTTCAGGGTGTTGGCAATCACCATTGTAGCTGATTCCTGAACAGGTCGTCAGATTACCAATGAATTCTAGAAGCCTGTCTACATCCACTGAAGATTGAATAGTTTGAATACTGGACGGCAATAGGATGGCCTTTCCTCTATATTGCATTGTCACAGTTAGATTTTGAGCTATTATTACTTGTTTGGCTGGGTACATTTTATTGACCATTACTTTGTCAAATGAAGTAAAACATAGTATGCCTGATGTCTCGCTGAACTGCCAATTTCCAGGAGCTTTTGAAATTATAGCTTTTATTTCATCGAACTCAATTCCATTAGAGGATTCATCATTGTTGAGGTGGAGTCCTTCCATGGCCTTGACCAGGGCAGCTTCACCATCAAGCAGGCATATGTTTTTATACATATATGTGTTGTTGAATTAAGGAAAATACCAAAAAATAATATGCAGTAATTGTTCTATTTTCTTTGTTCTTTCCCGTTTATATTCTATTTCCAGATCACCGTCTGCAACTTGTATCACAGACATGAGACGTAACGCAATTCCGATTGAAAATTGATATTTGTATCAAACCATCTTGGGCAAGAATATCTATGGTTATTTGAGCTGTTATTCCGCATGAAGAATTACAGAGGCAACTGTTAACACAAACCTCTAATATCACAACATTAATGAAACCACAAAGTGTTTATTCATAACTGTTCTTCAATAGATTGTGAGGAAAAGTAAGCTTCGTGTAATTTCAAAAAACTTTGTATGGTAATCACTGAAATTACACAGAAAGTACTGATGCCAGGGGAGGCTGTAACAGCATATCATATTACCTGTGATAAGTAACCCTTCTCTAATCCAACACCACTTCTATCACACAAAAGCACCCAAGTGATGCTGCATAATCTAAACTACCTTATTCCATGCCATATGGCTCATTTACTTCTATGTGGCTACTTGAGGGAATTGAGCAGTAGCTTTGGAAGTAATCTAGAGGTTTGTATGTTGCATCACCTGGTATAATTTTAAATACTGTTGATGTACTATTTTACCTCCAAAGTTACTGCACAATTGCTCAAGTAACAGTAGCCTCAGGATAGCCGATAATGAGTCAAGCATGGCCAGTCATACAAATGTTGATGTGGAATCAAAACCATGTCTTATGAATTTTAAAAGGATATATTCTCTCGTTGTCTATGCGTTTTCTCAGCTTCACAGTTGTAAACATGTCAAGCATCATCTCACCAAAATTGTGTAAGGTAGCTCTGCCGTTTGCTTCTTTGAAATGCTGGAAGGCTTCTTTGACACTCATGTTGGAGTCTTCCTTTTTCATAAAGAGGGACCTTATCAACCTGTAAAATAAATTAAGATAATGTTATCTGTATTTTTTTTTAATATAAAAGTTTGAAGAATAATGCATTTTTAGAGTGCAAGCTACTTCTGCTTGCCTTTGTTGCATACTTTTTGTGTTTCCAATACTTTGTTTTGCTTTTTCATATAGTCCTTCTGTAAATGTGTTTTCTTACATTAAGATGACACATTTGTTATTTGTATTACCATACTTTTTTCAGACACACGGTTTACCTTTGAACTTGGAAACTAAATCACCCAGATAAGCTCACCATTTTGGTACCATAGTATACCAAGGGTCTCTTTTTCCATACATACACAGCACTTCAGAGTGGACAGAGATCATGACATTTATGTGTAACCAGCATGTCAATTAGTACATGCCAATAATGCATGTATACTAGGATTTTTTGAAGTATAATACTTGCATATAAGGGAACAAACCGAATATTGATGAAGTGCTATAAACGTAATCAGTTTCGTTCAGTGGAAGGGAATCGAAAACTATAAAGAATTTGTGAAATATCGAAAAAAAGAAACAATTTTTAATATTTCAATGTTATGTTTCATGTAGGGAGGGGCCAGACAAGAAACAAATCTTATTGGGTCTGTAGGACTTCATCGATATATTGGCTTGCTCCCTAAATTATTAACAAGTATCAAGTCAAGTATAACAATAGCTTGGTGATTTAACCATAATAAAAATTAGGGAACTAATGATATTGTTATTGTATAACAAGATTAACCTGGATCAGTAAATATCATAATTAGGTTAAATTTTCGACTTCCGATCCAATAAATACTTGGATCAGAAGTAAGAAATTTAACCTACTTATTGATAATGTATACTGAAAATAAATACATCAGATATGTAAACATGATATATTATAGTTCTTAACTGTTTGTGTCATTCTGTGTGTGGTACACTTTTAAGTTGAATTTATACTCGTGCCGCAATGCGAATTTCAATATTTGAGCTTGCCGATAGATTGATATCAAAACGCGAATGCATCATGGCCAGTTGAAAAAAAGTTCAACTTCGATCCCGTTTCTATTGCCGGCGGCTGCCGTACGTCCATGCGTTTGAGTGTAAATTCAGCTGCGGCTAGTCGTCTGAGGTGAAACACAAAGCACTTCAAAACGCATGCGTTACGAGTATAAATTCAGCTTTATATTTAAGCCTGAATTTTGATTGATCGTTTTTATGATATATAATCAGATCGCTTGGTAAATAAGGAGAGGTAACCCCATGAACACTAAGGTGTTGATATTTCCCTGGCAGCTCCTTTTTCAAAGTGTTTTTTGTTGTTGCAATTTTAGGAAACCTATGCCTCAAACATCTAACTATATTATGCTATTTAAGCCCCAGTCCCACTGGACCTGCGACAACCTGCGATCAGTTAAGTCGCACGACCAGATTTAATCGTGTTTAGCAGTTTTGAACAATGGAGAACAGATTGTTCGATCAGTCCCACTAGTCGCACGACAACCTAAACCATGCTGCGACTGACTACAATTACCAGTCGAAGGTCGATCCCCGGGGTGGGGGTACTCAACTTTCATTTTGGTAGGGGTGTGCGGCCCGAAGGGCCGAGAACAGGGGCTTACCGAACTGAACGGT
>JAUMTS010321063.1:0-14219 GCA_032273385.1 Ophiopholis aculeata | reverse complement strand
CCTGCGGAGCTGTTTGTGTACATTTTGTTAATATATAAATATATAGAGTTATATATAAAATGTCTACTCTATAACCATGCAGACATAAATTAACAGTAAAATTGAGCTTATATTGGTACAAATTTTAACCCATTTTGCCCCTTTAATAGTGGTAAAAAACCTACAGCTTCCAGGTGACTTTGCTACTGGACCCCACCATAGCCATGTAATGGTTGATTTGTTTAAAATCAAAAATTATTCTCCCCCCATTTCTGACAACAGATTTCCGCCCATGCTTAATTGTCACCATTTTTGCTACAATTTTCAGTGAAATCAATGACAGCTGATTTAAAAAAAATATTAGCAATGATATGAGTTGTGAGTGAATGTGTTCTTGGAATAGATATCAATTGTAATTTATACTCAAATATTGGCCCAGTATCATGTTTTAGTGCTTTAAAAAAAAAGGTTCTGCATGCATTTTTCTATTATATGTATACATATGGGGCATTACTAATCCCGTAGGCCTAACTTTGACATCATACCTAGACCTATCGAACCACTCATAATGATGTTTTTGGTGTCAAAATAACACGAAAGAGTTGCTTATTTATTACCTAGATCAATTTTAACCAAAATGTAACGTTAAAATTGGGAGCAACTAAACCTGACCGTAGCAACTGGGTGGCATGGGTAGACAATGTCCAGGGGCCCCGAGCTCAAGGGGCCCCCGAGAGAAAAAAAAAAGAAAGGGGAAGGAAACTTTGAAAGAAATTTTAGCATAAAATGCAATTTTTTTTCACGCTTCGCGCGCATATGCCTAACAAATTAGTTAAGATTAGACCAAATTCGACAAATTTAGCGTAAAAAGCCACAAAAATTTGCGCGCACTATTTATTTTAGTGCCCACATTACCTTTTCTTACCCCCCCTTTTCCCTAAAAACATTTAAATGCTGGTGCCGCCACTGAATATGGTATAGGTTCTGTACGATGATAGGGGGCCCCATAGCGCCTCTTGTCCATTGCCCCCAACGGCCTTGCTACGCCACTGAACCGGGGTGAACATTTTCACTGAAAAAGTGCATTTCGAGGGGTGTTTTTAAAGATAAAAAGAATACAGTTCATTTAAATAAAATAAACCAAACATATTTGAATTCCTTGCACAATTTCCTTTCATTTGCAACCCACCATGATATACTCCTGACAAAGAATAATGTTGACCCCCCCCCCCTAATCTGTTATGCAAACCATCTCTGATTAAGTGTGGAAAAGTGGACCTGGGTGAAATCAACTGCCAAGATGTAGGTTGCCTGTGAAATTGATGAATAAAGTATCTACCATTACCCCCATTATGTTTCTTCACACCTAAGATATGCAGTTACCGGATGTGCCTTCTGTCAGTGGCTTGGGTTTGTTTTCACTGCATTTACAAATGACACATGACTCGAGAGTTAATGAAATCTTTGCTTGATGGGGTGGAATCAAATCTAACTTGGCTTGTGACTGATTTGGATATCTATGTATGGAAAATATTGAGATACAACAAAGATAGAAGTAGGTTTTTATGAGCATAATAATTTAGGAGTATTAGTGCATCTGTCTCCTGGCAATTTAAAGATAGTTTTTTTCATTACTGCTGTCAATTTCAGTCAATTTTAATGTTCAATCCATACACAGACCTGTGCTTTCTAAAGATGTGTGTATTTTTGAAGTTTTGTAACTAAGAGTAACGTTCCTGATGTTACACAGTATACAAAAAGCCATTTTTCATAATTGTTATTTCAAAATGAACTTAAAGTGTAACTTTTATCAACGAATTTAGATAAAGTGACATTATCAACTTTCATTCAATGTACTTTGTTATTCCCAATGTCTTTATTATTCCCAATGTCTTGGTTCTTGCAGTTTTTGCTCTTTTCAGAAAGCTTTTAGGGAAATCATTGACTGGAAATAATAATTTGTTCTTTCAAACTCAAATTAAGATAGTAACTAAAATAGTATCAAAGATATAGAAAAGAAACAACAAAATGTGTATTAATGATGAAAGTACATCTCTGTTTTGTGAAACTAACACAGACAGCGCATTAATTAACTAAATCTAGAAACCTACCTCGCTTATCCTATTTACTAATCATCTCAAGCCTAAGAGTGTTTTTAAGCATTTTCCATCCCTTGTCAACTTAACTCCTCATCAAATGTCCCAAGACATCAGATTTTTTGACAAGTTCTGAGTTAAGCTTATTTTGTTTTGAACTAAAATAGAGACCTTTGCTCTCAGCAACTGCTGTCTTTTATTTTCATGCCGGATCTGGAAGTGGGCGAGTGAGTGACAATGTCTAGAAACACTGTGTATTTTATTTATGCACTGTTTAACTTTTGTCACGTTTTGTTTAATTTGACATGCAGGTTAACTTGCTACATTGTGTGAAAGGCACATGGTGTAAATAACAGTAAACGGTTTATGAAGTCCATTAACAAGCATTCATCAAGGGTTTGTGTTTGAACACTGGTGATTTTTATAATGCTTTTGAAAGTCAAAAAAGACTGTTTTAATAGTGAAATTTTAAGTCTGTGCAGTTAACATCCATAATTGATGTTTTGTTTTTGTACAAAATTATGATACGACGTGAGCACATGCATATAGTAACATTCTCAACTTTAAACTTAATGTTCGAAAAAAAAGCCCGAAATTGTAATTCAACATACTTGTTGTTTGCAATGTCTTGGTTTGTGAGGTTGTTACTCTTCATAAAAGCTTTTAGGGAAATCAATGACTGGAAATAGCAATTTGTTCTTTTAAACTTAAATTAAGATATATAGTAACCCAGAAAATTTGTATTGATGATGAAAGTGCATATTCACTTTGTGCATCTATCACATGCAGTAGCTTTAACTATATGTCTAGAAAGCTGCCTAGCTTTAATAGTCCTATTTACTGACTGTCTCAAGCCTAAGAGCGTTTTATGAGCATTTTCCATCCTCTTGTCAACTCTATTTCCCATCAAACTTCTCAAGACATCAGCATTTATGACAAGTTCTGATTTCAGTTTATTTGTTTTTAACCGAAATGACGACCTTTGCTCTCAGCAACTGCTGTCTTTTATTTTCATGCCGGATCTGGAAGTGGGCGAGTGAGTGACAATGTCTAGAAACACTGTGTATTTTATTTATGCTCTGTTTCAACATTTGTCACGTCTTGTTGAATTTGACATGCATGTTAACTTGCCTCATTGTGTGAAAGGCACATGGTGTAAATAACAGTTAATGGTTTATGAAGTCCATTAACAAGTATTCATCAAGGGTTTGTGTTTGAACACTGGTGATTTTGATTACGCTTTTGAAAATTCACCTTTTTCAATAGTGAAATTTGAGTCTGTGGTAAAAGTTAAGATTTCAACAATTATGTATTATACCCAATTATGATGTGACTTGACAATAGGGATATTTTTTCATATGGGATGGACAGGTTTAAATACATATATTTAGTATCAGATTCTTAACATAGTTGGTCTGTGTTGAGAAATTTAAACTGTTACTCAAAGCTTAATATATTGTTCACCATAGAGCTTTCGGAACATAGCACTGTTCCTTGTTCACTCAACGGATGGACTGGTGAAATGATGATATTATTGGTCAGAGACTGTCTGTGTTTATTGTTTTAGTGGAACAAGTAATGCAAAAAAACTGAAAGACTCAGTCGTTACTTTTTCTTTGTTGCTTAACACATCTTTCTGGCATTAAATCCTTAACATATTTTGTCTTTATTTGTGTCATTACAGATTGACTGTGTTAGCCGAACAAGAAAATGAAGAAAAACTCAAGGACTGGTTCTTTGGCCAACTGGATGGGCTCCAACAAAAGATAGAGAAATTACCCATCACTGAAAATGTAAGTCATATAATGCATTGCTTTGTATCAATTCCCACTGGCTTGAGTTGGCATTGACATCAAAGTAGGCCCCTCTTCTTGTTGCATCAAATATTGAAGCAATGTGTCAAATTGATAAAAAGAATTGTCCCACAGGAACACAACCTGATTAGGACAGACTGGACAGGGATATGGCTAAACAGCGAGTTGTCAAAAGGGCAAGTTGAGTTATGGCGAGTTGTGGGGCGAGTGTAACCAAGGGTATGGCAAGTTACAACAAGGGTATGGTGAGTTACAACAAGAGTATTGCGAGTTACAACAAGGGTATGGCGAGTTACAACAAGGGTATGGCGAGTTGCAATAAAAATAAAGACAAAAAAGAAAAGGTTGAAATCAAATGTTAAAGTGTTTGAACACACCCTTTCTATCATCTATCAGCTTTCTGTTCCAGCATAGACTATAGCTACAGCCAAATTCAATCAGCCAAGTCATGGTGCAGATTTTGGCGGCCATAGCTGGGGTGCATACTTAAAATATGCTTCGAGTACCCAATTATGTGTATTTTAATTTGTGTAAATTGTTCTTGTATTGTATTTGTGATTAAATTCAATTTGAAATTTGCACCAAAAAGGCATTGGTGTAGGTTCGCACCCTAGCCATGGCGGCCAATTGAGGTGTAGCAAAACATGAAATTGGATTTGTGTATAGCTAGTCTATGGTTCCAGGTGCTTGTTCTCTTCCCCATGGAAAAATACAAAATAGGTATGAATGGGAGTTTTCAGTGAACATGTGTTTATTGTCCTTCAGATCAGTCAGTGGCTCTGGATAAGGCCCACAAGGTTCACATAAGACTGGGGTATAAATCATTAGAATGTGGCAATTTGTAAATAAAAATAAGAAAATGAGTTACATTGTTGTAATTGAAAACCCTTTCCCAACAATATAAGGTAATCCTCAATCATGTTACAATACCTGTTTCCAAATAATAATCCTGTTAAAACCCTTTATAATTGATCTTGAGTTTCCTGTTGGAGGTTTCATACAAAATTGTGCAATTTTAGCATGTGCGCGCTGTAGGAACATTTTATTACTGAATTAGGTATAATTGGACTAAAATTTGCAATTTTACCAAATTAGTCACAATTAGACCAAACGTGATCAAAATGTAAGCGTAAAGTTGCAACAAATTGTGTGTGCTTTGAGAGCATTTTTACCTCCTTGCCCCCCACCCCCCTAAAATGATTCTTTACCCCCTTTTGACCCTAAAATTATAATGCTGTTACCGCCACTGCTGATTCAGCATTCTTCTCTATGGAATAAAGTACATGTGATGCAACACTTTATTCCGTAAAGACTGCTTTATTCATCAGGTTCACCAGTGACCCAGTTTCAATCATTTATAATTAGTATTTTGGGTGCCCTTAACTGAATTGTGCTAGAATACAATTGCTAATATTGGCCCTCTACACTGAAAATATAAGAAGCTTCACAGGGCAATTCTAGTCAATATTATTCAGTCAATATAAAACCAGCACATCTATTTTCCAAGATAAATACAAATTTTGTCTCAACTCGCCGGCACCTTGTCGTTACTCACCACATCTTGTCTCAACTCTCCGCATCTTGTCACAACTCGCCGCATCTTGTCACAACTCGCCACATCTTGTCACAACTCACCAGCACCTTGTCGTAACTCGCCGGCACCTTATTGTAACTCGCCACACCTTGTCGTAACTCGCCACACATTGATGGATCACAACTCGCCCTACAACTCGCCCCACAATTCGCCTGACCACTCAACTCGCCCATGTACAACTCGCTACTTAGACAACCTCTTAGTTCTATGGGTAGTGCACTGTGCTCAGAAATGCCAGTACAGTGGGCGTTATACCTGAAAAAAATGAAAAGCGAACAAATCTTTCTGAGCCCAAAGTCTTACAATATCATACTCAATCTACGAACCTCTGCTACCGCATTTCGAGTGATTGTGCAATCACCAAAGAGCATAAACAGCGACCAAGGAGCAAAGTGAGTTTGAGGTTCTGGTCCTGGGAGCTTGATACTGCGATCCCCAGCTCACATGATCCTAATGGCCAAAAGTCTTTCAAAATATTACAAATTTAAGGAACCCCAGCCGTAGTATTTTGTGTGATTGCGCAATCATGATTGGAGAGAATAAAGAGCGGTCAATGATTCAACAACAAGGCAAATCTACGGTACTAAAAAATGGAAGATTTTTGCGCATGTTTTTTTTTTTTGCATTCCACACATTTTAAACAATTTTGCTTGTTTTTAATTTCACTATTTTGAGCTTCCTTACATAGACCTACACACTAAATGAATATATTTGCATATTTATATTTTCGCGCTAGCTGAATTTAGCGCGAAAAATAAATGTACCCAGAAAATTCCACTTTACCATCTAAACCTGTTTGTATCTTCTCAAGTTGGAGCAAAGTTCTAGAATGGATGGGTAAGTTTTGTTGCTATGGTAATCACTATGGATAACCTTAAGAGGGATGGGTCTAGATTCCATCTGATCCCTGCATTAAAGAAAGTGGAGGGAATGACCCTATCCACTGCATCGATATGACACAGCATAACACGGCCAGATTACATGAGGTCACCTACACAGGCCATATCAACATGTCCAGGAAACGACAGGCTTAGTACGGGCTATCCAATGGCTACAATCTACAACTAAAACCAGAACCATTTCATTTTATGTGGAGCCATTTTTGACGTTAGTGTTATGGTGTTTAAGGGTTTTCCCTGTCTGACACCAGGATAGGACCAGGGCGTGAAAGCAACGATTATTATTGTTTATGTTCCACAATTTTTATTGTTTTTTATTAGTTGGGGGTTTTTTTGGAGGGGGGCATTTTTGTTAGACTTTCAGTTCAAGCTAGAATGTTTTAGGATCATCTTTGTCTGACACTCGGTCACAATCAGGGAAAGAAAGCATCAATTATTCTTTTTAACTTAACCAATTGCTGCAGCCCGAATCCTTCTCCCTATAACTAGTATCGATCCTCGGATCGCTGTCCTCCGCCCGAAAATACCAAGCAGTGAGCGCGAAACGCAAGCTGACAGGGCAGAGCCCTCGACCAACATGAGAAGCCCTGAACAAAAGCTACTTCTAATGTATTGTTTAAAGGGGCCATTTCTTGCCTAAAGTCATATTTATCTGTAGCCAGGTTAAATATGATCAAGGCAAAAACAAAGTAACAGAAAGATTTCCACTAAAGCTAAAACTGCCCACCCCTTCACACAGACACACACACACTCACCCACACACACACACACAACATTTCACCAATTTGTAATATTTTAAGCATGAAATGGTCCTATTTGGCAACGCAGCAAATAAAACAGTTCCCTCCCAGCTGACACATACTCCCTCCCTTTTATAGTCTTTATGGACAAAGGCATGTCTGCTAACCCTTCATTCAAGGTTTGCAACAAATATTTGATTGAAGAAAAAAATGAATATAGTTGCGTTACAATTTTAAGTATTTATTGGCTCAAAAGTGCAACAAAAAGCTATGTTGGCCAGTGCTCTTATTCAACACTGATAACCCAATTTGTCTCAATCAAAAAGACACAACTTGTCAAATCCCTTGTATGTAACAATGCAAGCACCAGCAAAACTGCCTGTACAATCATTGTCTGGCCATCTGCAGGGAAGGGGGTGGTACACTATATTTTTGTATCAATTGGTAAACAAAAAAATATCTTAAAAGGGGTCCTTTTGGCAGAAGAATGTGTTATGCACATAACACGAAACAGGTCTTCAAAATGCCAAATATCACAAGAAGAAAAGAGTTGTTTGAAGTCGAACGCATCCAACTTGTTAGACAGTCATACTTGATACAATGTTTTGCTACTCCTTGTTATAGTAAAGGGTGTGTTTGGTAGGTCAGGGCTTCTCATTTCGGTCTGAAAAAGCACTGTTTGCAGATCTCTGCTTGGTACTTTCTCGCTCACTTGGGCGACAGCGATCCTAGGAACGGGACTAGTTCTAGTAGAAAGATAAAACTTGTTTATGGGGTACTTTTTGAAACATACTTCACACATGCAAACCCAAACTTATCTAAGTGCCCTCTCCCCTACACTTTTGGATAGGCCAGTTATAGATAGGTCTGAACATCCCCTGGGATTAGAATTCAAGCATCATTTTAAGAGAGGATCAGATTGATAAGCCCTGTTCATATAACAAGCGAAAACACAATGATTATGATTATGATTGATTTTGCAGTCTTCCATGATAATTTCATTAGCAGATCGTTTGTCGATTTTAGTTGGGATTTATTTTTTGAGGGCACTCTCAATGGAAAAAGCCAATAATCTGGTACATGAAGTGTTAGCTTTAAGGAGCTCAGTTCGATATTTTTGAACTTTGATAATTTTTTTCAGATTGTTGTACCAAAATTAAATTTGCTAATGTTTTTCTCATAATGTAAATTGTGCAGCTTGGATGTGTTCCATTTGGGGGATATGAGTCCAAGCCTAGTTATGGTAACCATAATGACATTTACACAGTAAATTATAATAGACAACTGCGATTTTTAAAATTGGTTCATTTCAAATTATAATCTCTTGAGTAATGATTCACCAAATGAACTAGAAAACACAATTTAGACAAATTAGACCATGCACCTTTAAATCGATTACCAAAAATGTTATTTTTTAATGAAACAAAAACCCTACCATATCTGTGCTTTCAGGACATCTTAATTTTGATTAAACTTTGAATTTGAAAGTGATATGCCACTGCACATTTGTACGTGGTTATCTTCAGCAGTATATGCCGTAAAAGTAGGTACAGAAGCTATAATTTCACTTCTAAACTCAAAGAAAAAAGCACTTTAGATGGTTTCTGTACCAAGGGTAATTCAAAAGAAGAAGCTTATAGCTACTGGACTGACAAGAATGCTGGGGAAAGACATTACACTGCAACATAACATTAATTTTATTATGGGAAGTCCATTCTAAACCATTTCTTTACATACAACTATATACACCCTTCAAAAATTACATTAGGAAATTGCAACTACCCACCTCCAAATTTCTCAAAAAATTGACACAACTTCAAGTAGGCTATAGATAGGCATAAACTAGGACTTGAAGCCTTTAAAACTTTGTACTCCAAATCAGTGATACCAAAGCCGCCGTTTACCCGCCTAATTGGGCCACTTTGAAATCCCACTGCGTGTGGTCTAAAATTGGGCTACTTTGGTGGCTGTTAACTGCCCGAGACACATTATTTTCTATTCATTCGCGAATTTCCAATCAATTCAGGGAGATTTATCGCCTTTTCAGTATTTAAGATCATTTTAATCAAATTTTTTCGGGGATTAAGACATCCAACTGAGCAATCAATATTTATTATCAACGACTTGGGGAAGCCGGTAATCTTCTTGTTTTCCCATCCAAATTGGGCGATTCGAGTCATTTTACTGTTCAAAAGCACCCAAACGTGGGAAATTGTGTGCATTTTACATGAATAAAATTGGGCTACTTCAAAGTCGTTTGCCACGGTTTGACTAGTCGATTTACAGCGGTTTGGCACTCAGTTGGCAACACTGCTTCAAATCAGTCCTGCAGACACCCCACAAAGTTCAAGCAAAAAGTGCAATGAATTGAAAGCTATATATATATATATATATATATCAATATATATCAATGAATCTGATTTGCTTGGGCTGAAAATATCATTTACAAGAATTATTTTTAAATCTTCAATCCCCATGACAATATGATTGTGTCGTGGTTCAAGAAAACAACTTATTTATGTCGCAATGTTGAATGCACTTCTGACAAAGGTTTGATGCCCGACCCTACAAATGTAGCTATAGTTTTGATCATATTACTTATAAGTAGAAATGTGGGTTGTTTGAAAATGCTACAGTTGTTATGCTCAGCTCACAAACTGACTCTGCACTATGCCTCCCTGACGGCGTAATTCCATTTGACCTCAGTACGCTTTGCAGATGTTCGCTGACCACTGCGACCTAAAACACCTCAAACTACAATTTTAGCATTAACTCAGAACCGCCGCATACTAGGGGCGAGTGTCTTAATCAGCACATATTCATACTATTGCAGCCAGGATCAGCTCCCTGAGTTTCGTACGTGTTTCCCTGAGACACTTAGCTGTTAGCTCCTTGTTAGCTAACGTGACTGCTAAACTGATTAACTTGACTGACAAATAGTCGTTAGTTATAATTATACTGCCCTGAATCTTGCTAAATCTACCTTAAAAGCTTTATCTTCAAACGGCAACATCCATAAAAATGTTTCATAACCAAAATTAAGTTTTATTAGGCAGAAGACAAGCCAAAATAACATAATAATACATGGCAGCCAATTTTCAATTACATTTGACAAAAGCAGTTTCCGCAATATCTCACTTTTCAACCAATTTTTTTTTTTTAAAAAGGTTTCAAAATACTCAGGATGATGAACCACTTTATGAGCTTTTTGAAAAATCAACCAATTATAGCCCACCACAAGTTACAAAGCTTTATCTTCAAATTGCAACATCTATAAAAATGTTTCATATCCAAAATTAGGTTTGTTGACATCTTTAACCAAACCAAATAACATAATAATAAATGACAGCCAATGTTCAATTACATTTAGGTGTTAAAGATTGCCTTCATAAATATCATGTTGCCTACTAAACAGGTAGACACAGACAAGATGGCTGTCTCTTTTTATAAAAGTCTTGAAAATATGAATTTTACTTCTATATTTTAATCTGAAGCAGTTAAATGAAAATCTTGAGTTAATCACCATTACAAGTTATGTCAATTTTTGTCATGAACTCCACCCAAAAGTTATGTTTAGAGGATCCCAGTCCAAGTTTTTCAAACCTTTAGAGATTGTGGTACCACGAGATTGCTCATTTTAACCCGTTTAAATGTTGCAGTCAGTATGTTTTTCATTTTATGAAAACATGTCAAGTTATCATGTCATAGTTATTGGAGATATTACTGAAAATGTACCTAGTTATAGTAACATAATCAGATTTAGACATTAAAGTAGTAGTTAACTTGTGAGATAAACAATCACCTCGTATATCAAACCGGTTTGACAGATTCCATTTAAATTTCTAATTATCATCTCTTGAATGATCCATCAAATGAAACAGAAAAGTAAATTGTTTTAAATTGGACTATTCACCTTAAAGCAGTCTACAAGAAAAGAAAAAGATCAAACTTTAATGAAATCTTTCTTCTCGAAACCCATAACAGAAATTTCAACTTATTACCAATTTTGAGGATTCTTTTTTAAAACGTTTAATATGCAACCTGCCGAAATTAAAACCCAAATAAAGTGATTCCAAGTTAATCTAATAATTTCGAACTCATACCTATTTTGAGCATTTTGTGCAAAAATTAGGCCGACAAGAGTCAGCAACCAGATGTGTAGGGTTTAGCATTCTGGGTCACGCCATGTACCCTATAATATGTATTGCTCCCTGCCTGGGTTATATGGTTATACCCAAATCCACCCAATTAAAAGGTAATACCGTCTTTATATTATGACCCAAAGCAGCAATGTTTATAGCTACTAGAGCACCTGTAGGACCTTTTGCCCCTATTTCCTGCAGCAAATTGACCTCTAGGTGACCCTAAGTGACCTTTACATGACCTTTGAACCCATTCATGTAGTGCAACCCCGTCAACGATTCTTCTGACAAAATTTGGTAGTCATAAAGTTTTCCTAAGGATATTTACCCCTATCTGACCTTTGGTGACCCGTGGGTGACCTTTGACCCTATTAGTGTACTTCAATGTGTTCAATGATTCTTTTGACTTAATTTGAGAGCCGTAGAGTGTTCCTAAGCAAATTGACCTATATTTGACCCTGTGTGACCCCTACCTGACCTTTGACCTCAGCAACATATTTTGTTTGGGTCAGAGGTTCTTCTGACTAAATGTTGTTGTCCTAGAGGGTTCCTGAGCAAATTGGCCTGTAGTTGACCCCGGATGACCTCTACCTGACCTTTAACCTCAGCAACCAAATTTGGTAGTCCTAGATCATTCCTAAGCAATTTGACCTCTAACTGACATTTGACCTATGGGATCACTTTGAAAACCTGACCACGAACCTCGGACCGTCGTTCCCTACCACCTTGTAAAATATCAACTCCATACAACTTAGCATGACGAAACCCATAGCCGGACAGATACACACACACACACACACACACACACACTCTATGATCTTATTAATATAGATAGTATAGTACATAGCATGATCACGTGCTTTATGCATATGAAGTAGCTTGCTACCCTCTACCACACTTATTGGGTCAAAGGTCAATACTTGGTCATTTGGCGTCAAAAGGTCATTTTCACTAAAATCGTTATAAATCACTATAGTACATAGCACTAAGAAGCATTTGCTTTACCATCCGAGAAATAAAAACACTTACTAACTAACGCTTATTTTTGGTTAGCAAACTGCCGAGATAACACGTTTATTTCTATCGGGCTTCCATGTATTTCCAATCTATTTCATGTTCCAATTTTAACGATATACAAACTAAATATTCCATAAGTTGTAAACAATTTTATACAATTTTCGCCCTACCACTCTGCTCTGCACCCATAATTTGTCGAGACCGCGGAGATCCAACATATTAGCGAGTTACGAGTTAGGTACCATTTTACCTGAAATATAATCCATTTAATAAACATTTTTAACACCTCCAGGCGATATAAGAATTTTGAGAGTTATTGAGGTCCCGCTTGCCCGCAAGTTGTGAGACAAGGTACCGCGTGTATTTAAATGTAAATTATACATGCTCCAAGCGACACTAACCGCCGATGCCCAGCCTATTAGCGATCTGCAAGATAAGGTAACAATTACATTTGCTATGGCCTACTTCGTAATCTTAGTAAATAGTCAAATTTTCTTGAAATAGATTTATAACTGGATTCAATTTTATATTTATGTTTTTAACAACAAGAAGAAATACTGCCAAAGCAAATTTGTAACCCAGAAAGTTGCCACAAATCCCCCCTCTACTTACCTTATTGGGTCAAAGGTCAATATGGGGTCACCAACTTACCCCTCTACCAAACTTATTAGGTCAAAGGTCATTTGGGGTCACTGCGATCTAAATGTTATTTTAACTAAAATCGTTATAACTTACTATAGTACATATCAGGTGCATGTGCTTAATACTCTAGTCAATTTTTAATTACTTCTTTACAGGCGCAGCAGTGTTGACAGCCCTTTACTTTGCGTTCTCCGTATGCACAGTTTCTGTCAATTTTGAATATATATTATTAATTAGATAAGACACGGTAATTTGAAAACGCTCGTGTTTGTTTACCTGACTAAATATTACAATCAAATCTTGCAAATGCATCATTAAGGAACCTTCCTTGCTGATTGTTATTTCACATATCAAAATAATGTGTGATTTTGGGGCTAAAATTTGGTACAAAAAAATATGGAAATAAATTGTTTAAAAAACTTCAAATTTACCCACTTAGCAGTGAAGAACACGGCGCTAAACTTTATCAGAGGACTGTTTTGATCTAAGATTCCGAAATATCAAGTAAATTACATTGAACTTGACGTAAAACGGGATATAGCCAGCAATTCATAACTAGTCCTACTGAAACAGATGAATTAAAAGTAGTAACGTGGTGATGAATGGTACAAAACAATTAATCCCGTCTCAATTGGTAGTTTAATAAGACTAACATACTGCTCAAACTAGGTTGCTCATCTGTCAGTGAGCAGGTGTGTGGGTAGATTGGAGATACAATGAGTATTAAAATTATGCCCAAACCATAATTTAAAAAAAAAAAATGTTCAAACTTGTCTAGTCCTCCAGAAATATTGAGGAAATTAAGTTTAAATGCTCATAATATTGGCATTTGTTTACATTTTAAGTTATTGTTTTGCATTCTGTTACTTTTTTGTTTGCGTCAGGGATAATAAGCAACGTGTCTGTTATTAATTCAACGCGCAACGCAATGATCTCACAGCTGGCGCAGCATTTGAAAAGGGCGAAGCAACAAGATAATCTAGAAAACAGGAAATATCACTTCCGATAAGTAACTTATGATATCAAAGATAGATTACATATCAAAGTATAAGATAATCAAGAAATGTAAAATTTAGTTTTTGAAACAAGTGCATGGTTTGCACTAGTCCATGAACATGAATATGAATATAAAATTGTCCGAGAGAGGCTCATCGTTTGGCCATAAGCCTATAGGCTATTTCAAGCGATGTAGGGGCTGCCATCACTCTTTGGGAAGTACTAAATATGTTTAGAAGGATTTATAATGCATCAATAAGTTCACATATAGTCCGAGTAAGTGATGGTGCTACATGAATA
>JAUMTS010319952.1:0-10378 GCA_032273385.1 Ophiopholis aculeata | reverse complement strand
CTTGGTGTATTTATAAACGAGATATTTGAGGATCTCTTTACCATGTTTACCGCCCTAAGCAATGGCGTCATCAGCCGTGGGCTCAAATGGGTAACATTCGGGCTCTTGCAACAAATCTCAAATGGCCACATTTGTCTAACACTAAGTTAACTTATCCATAGGGACCATATTAATACAGACAGAGAGACCAAGAGGCCGATACTAAACAAATGCTATATATACCTACCAAAATATGAATAGACTGCAGCAGAGAAACATGATAAAAAAACTATTTTATGTCATTTGTTAAGAGGCAAGGTAGATTGTGGACAGAGAGCAATGGCGTGACAGCATGGACCACGATGGCAAGGCAGAGCCGACCTGTGCCGAAATCTTATAGGTCAGGTCGGTTTTGAAATTTAAATCAAGCAACTCTGCAAACTTAATATTTCTTTGTTGTTGTTATCTAAGCCCCTAAAAAGCTGAGAATATATCATGAAGAAGTAGGGGCTATCTTTGTACTACGACTGCTCCGTGATACTGCTCTACAATGATAAAATATATCAAGTGGTGTATATATTATTTATTATTCAGAAGAGTCTGAGAAGAAGATGTATTAAGATAATGATGATGTAGATGATGATGACAATGTTATATTTGTATTTTATCAAATATATTGCGTTAGATGAATTTATTATATAAATAAATATATTTAAAAAAAACTAAGAAAAGAAGTTGTTCTAGTTGATGATGGTAATATAGCTGGTGATAATGCAGATGATGATGATGAAGGTCATGGTAATGATGATAAATTTAGACTGTCAACGGATGTGGAATACTACATGTAAATATATTGCGTCAAATGAATCATGTGAAATTATATTGCGTCAGATGACTGTTTGTTCTATTGCGTCAGATGACCTGGACTTATATTGCGTCAGATGACCTGGACTTATAGTGCGTCAGATTACCTGGAATTATTCCTCATGTGCTGCCGACGATTTTGAATACAAACTAAATAAGATCTACGATACACTCATTCTGAAACGGCAACCCAGTTGTGACGTCACATCTTCATCCAACAAAAAGGATTGCCGATTGTCAGTGCAGAACAGAGTGAACAAGGTTCCTGAGAGGAACTGAAATATATCTTGTGAGTACCACATTTATTGGATCTGAATGCAGAACTTCTTTAATTGATAAAAGTTGAATGTTTGGTAGATTGAGGTTGTCAAAAATATAAGCTTGTATAAATAGGCTGTTGCCTAGATTTTGATGGAAATCAAGTTTGGTATATGAATATAATGTGTGAAGGCCTATCCTATCAAAATCAAGCTTGAGAAAAACTGAAAAACGCCTGCCCTATCACAAACATACACATTTCCTTAAGACTATAGAAAGTAGAAACTATGGAGTCAAGGAATTGAACTTTCATATTTTTATTTAAAAAATTGTATTAGATACTTACTGTAATTCAATGTTCTTTACTTTCCTATCACTATTGCACAGAATGTACCAGCGCTAGGAAAGATATGGCATACAGAGCACTTTGTCTGCGCACTGCCAATCAGAGTGCGGCACACAGAACTTCATTGAGAGGAAAGGCAAACATACCCTGAGAAAAACTACCACAAAAGTCCTGCACCAACTAATTACACCCTTCTTTATTTGTTATTTTCACAGATTGTAACAGCCCTAGGCCAGACGTGGCATCCGGAGCACTTTACCTGCGCACATTGCCAATCAGAGTTAGGCACACAGAACTTCTTTGAGAGGGAAGGCAACGCGTACTGCGAAAAAGACTACCATGAACTGTTTTCACCTAGATGTGCCTATTGTAATGGCGCTATTTTAGATGTAAGTAAAATATTATCGCCCAATTGAGGGTGTGTTGAGGGCAAGTTGATCATGTCATATGTTACTTGTATGGACAGATGCACCAGATTGCTCAAAGAGACCATTTGGATACGCAGGTAAGGAAAACTGGAAGGAAAACTCTGAACAAATACAAGGGTTCCTAGTAGCATATATCATATGATCAACTTGCCCTCACACTCTCAATGATACATGTAGCTTCCAGCACCCACAAAAGGAGTGCAGTGAGACTATTGTTACTTGGATTTGACAAAAAGAACCATTATATTATAACCGTAAGTTATTTTCATGGATTTTACAACCAACTTATAAAAAAAATAAGAAGATTTTTCGACCGACCGACCCAATTTTTCCACTTGAGGGCAACACAACAATACATTTCTTTTGGCCTAAGGCTATGCATGCAAGGATACTCCTATGTGATGTGATGTGATCAAATAAAATGAGCCTAAAGCCGTTCATATTCAATCATCTTTTAATAATTGGTTATATGAATCATTATATAGCTACACTTTATAGAAAATACCACTGAATTTGGTCATTTGGTTCCAAAGATATTGCAAAGACAGCAGATTTGGGTGTATCTAAAAATCATCATTTTTGAGTTCCGACTCATTTTCACCTAAATTGCAGTGCTGATTATCTCGGTTTAAGCACACCTATTTAGTTAGATTGTCTACAATTTTGGGATTTGTGTGTTGCTTTTCGAATGTTCACAGAAGTCTTGAAAGGGGCTTATCTGTAATGCTGTAATGGATAAAAGTTTATTTGCAACCCAGAAATGTATGGTTTGAACATTGTTTCATGCACAGACACTACATTCTAGGTTCAGTCCCCAGCTTGTAAACTCAAATTCCCAAGCAACATCTTCAAACTCGCTGACTTTCAAAGCAATATCTATATTTGGAACTTGTGGAATATACTGAAATCTAAGAACAAATCACATATCAGATGTATCAGTAGCCTTCCTAGTCATTAAGACAAGCCATTAATCAAAGACATTGAAATAGTTAACAACTGAGTGTTATGAACAGACACCAAATATTAAGTTCAGAATCCAAGTGTGAAAATCAGATAACAGCTGCTAACTAACTTCCTTGATGATATCTTCAAAATCACATCTCAAAACATTATCTATATTTGGATAGTACATAGGATGAAATAAACTGAAATCTTTAAGATATCACATCTAAAATGAATGGCTAACGTTTCTGGTTAGTTAGCCAGTATTGAGACGCATCATAAAGCATCAAAGATCTAATACCGTTATTAATCAAAGGCCTGATATCAGTAACCCAATGACCCAGATAAGAAGCTATGTGTATACCTTTTGGACCTAGCATACAGAATTAGCTGAAATCTTAGACATATCCCATCTGAAATATACTGCTAATTATCCTGGTTAGATAACTAAGACAGTATTGAGATACATCATAAATCGAAAGCCATTAATCTAGACCTGATACCAGTATAACCTATTGGCCTAGATAAACAGCTATGTGTAAACCATCATTTCCTTCCTATCATTGTCAACTTGTAAAGTTAGACATTGGGCAAATAGATACACCAGGTATCACAATGTATAATGATATAGAAGTTCTAGCAAATAGATATGTCTGGTATCAAAATAAATTAGATTATGATATATATTTGTCCTACAGCTCTGGTTGTAATATTAACAGTATTATACCATTTGGAACTTTCTGAAGGTTAAGAATTGAACATTTTATGAAATTAACAAAATCAAGAATTTTGTTTATGTGAAGAATTGGAAAGTATATGAAATTAAAAATACCTTCATCTGTGGAGAAATTTAACCCATACCAGGGTGGGAAAGACCAGTTAGTAGGAATCATTAGATCCAATGGCCAAGGATGCAATTCATATATATGATCCCAATTTTGGGGGGAAAGGGGTACCCAGAGTCTCAAGGATGAAAACAGAGCCAACTTTATTTTTTGGGGAAACTAGACAAACGCAAAAACATACAAGACACACAAGTTACCTGTAACAAAGTTAAATTGGCTTGTATAATGGTCTGATAGATTGGAGGTAGTAGACTTACAAATCGTACACTGAAACAATTAAACATGCAAACAGACAAACTAGAATGCAAGACCATGCGAATGGTGCTAAATTGCCCCTTTAGTAATATAACTAAAATGAAAGGGAAAGAGGAGTGCTTTGCAAACTAGAACACATAATACATTACAAGCATTGGGGGATATCCCAGATTTTTTCTGAAATTTATCTGTGTCTGCTTGTAATGTATTATGTGTTCTAGTTTTCGAAGCGCTCTCCTTTCTCTTTCATGTCTGATAGATGCCAACAAAAGTTAAAAACCTAAGATCAATTTGTACAGACATTTAAGCATGTGAAATTAAAGTTGGCTGATATGTTGTAATTATAAACGTTGCCATCATATGGGACCAGTGCTACATTTCAAGTGATCTAGATGTCCAGTATCATCAACTATCACCTTCTTATTACTGACCTATTAAACTGATTGCATCAACGCATGTTCAGATACGTGCTGAAATTCAAATTTTGTTAAACCGAAGCTCATGCCATTAAAGATGGACTTTTAGTTTTGTAACATGTTATAAGAAGGGATGACATATCATGTTTATTTTTCCAGGAGATTCAATGAGGGTTAGGAGAAGCTTTCACTACCACCCACCCCCTAGCATGGTCAGGGGGAAACTTCCTAATGGCTGTAAGGGGGAAAACCACACCAGTATGTCACTTTTAATTCAGAAATGATCCAAATACCAGAAAGGTTTTGGTGTAGGTCCAATTCTAAATTTAATTAATTAAGCCTGAAATCTTAGCTCAATAAAGTTCTGCATTTTATGGGGCCCTTAATGTTTTTTTGGTGTTCAAGGTCAGATACATAGAGGTCAAAGGTCATCCGAGGTCAACTTGTAAGTTGGTTGAATTATTATAGTTATACCCCAGAAATATCATACACAATTTTATATTGTGATCCTCTAGCATCGCTAGAGTAGGCGAGACGTGTGGTTTCTACCAAACACCGATTTGACCAAGTTGAGAAAATCAGTAAAATCTACGAATCAAATGAAATATGCTTTTTATAAAATTTTAAAATCATTTTTTTTGAAATTTTACAAACTTAATTTCTACCAAACTGTGATTTGATCAAATAAATGAAAACTCTGGTATCAGTGAAATCTAAGCTTTCAATGACAAGACTTATAAAATACAAGAAATTGATTGAAAAAACAACAAAGATGTTCTATGCCAATTAAATTTCAGCTTGGTGTTTCCCCACCATCTTTTTGACATAACAAGCATCCTGAATTTCTGACTAACTCTAAATGGACAAAACTGACCCACAATATATAAGTTTTTGTGGGGCATCAAGGCACAGGGGTAAAGGTATCGTTACCATCATCTAAAGGTTAAGGGTTTGACCTTAAAATGATGGGACCGATGCCTTTACCCCTGGGCCACGGTCCCATCATCTAAGGGTCAAGGGTTCGAAATCTAGCCTCTGCACTTGAGCATTGAGTAAGACTCTTTCAGGTTTTAGTTTTTGTTATAAATTTAGTCACATGTCATCTAATGACAGTTCACTTGATAGCCAAGTCAGAAATGAATCTCCAAAGATGTTGATGCTAGAGTGTAATAATAGAGACTGTCGTGTGGACATACCTTATGAAAAATAAGCCCAGCTTGCAATCAACAACACAGGATATCTCAACTTACCATGCTGCCATTAATGCTTAGTACACTTGCTTTAGACTGTATACTTTATCATGAAAGTCAAAAGTTCAAAATATAAAATATTCAAGAGATTATACTGGTGAATATCTGTTGTTAGTTTGCAATTTAATGCAATCTTTCATACATGATCCTAAATGTTGCAATTTAAAGTCAACATTTTATTCTGATATCATTTGGACAATTTAAGCAGACATTACTGTGCTTAACAATGATGCAGTAATGCATTCAGGGTTAACATCCCTAGGGATATGTTAACATTTAGCAAAGCTATAGGATGTCTGGCTTGGTATGCATTCATGGTGAGGCTTTTGTCACTCCTAATAGTATCCTTTGCCAATAGCACAAGCTTTACATTTTGATAGTTGGATGGAATGTTACATGGTGTGCCTAGATGTTAAAGGGGCACAGTCCTATTTTCAAAATTGAGTTCTAAACTTCATGTGAATGTTCATCATGCCAGAACTCTAAATTTGACAATTCAGTTAATTATGTTGACCAGTTTAACTTTGGATGTAAAAAGCAATTTTGTATACTATAAATAAGCACTTTACACAAACATGTTCCAAGTGGAACACATTCCAGCTGTACAATTGTAAATGGGTTGTGATAAAATATACAAGCAATCGTTTGATTATGATACCAAAAAAAAAGAAGGGAAACTCGGGCCAGGCTCCTCTTCAGGAGCTTGGCAACGACATGTAAATAAGACAGTTAAAGTAGACATTAAATAGTTTTCTTAATAACAACTTAACAATGTCTAGCGGAAATGCGGGGTGTTGAATATTTACACATGCTTTTTGATGATTTAGTTGGCCAATTTTGCATAGTTTTACTAGTACTCATTTTGCTCAAAACTTAATACTTTGTTGAGATCCAGTAACATACAGATAGTATTCTAGGAACCAAAAAGGAACATTTACATAAATGTAAAATGGTTGTGGAGTTATCAATCACACATTTAATCCTCTGCACAACTATGATAAACGGATGACAAAGGTTTTAGCCACAGATTTATACCGGAGATCCCAAACTTTGACGCCATTGCGACAGAGTATGGAGATCTAATTGGGGGTATTCGGGTTTTTGCCGTGGAGCGAGTTTATCCACTGTATTCTTTGCGACAGCTTGAAAAGCCCAAAAGCATGCAATGCTAACGCACACATTTTCGGGCTAATAACGGACGCATTGTCTTTGCGTTCATATCTGCGTGTGTTGTCTGCAAGGACCCAAATACACCCAATTGGAGCTCCATGGCTGACGCCGTCACTACAAGGGCGGTATAGGAAGTCTGGGATCTCCGGTATAAATCTGTGGTTTTAGCTCATCTTTGTGTGCATAATGTACCATAAAACCTTATTTAGCCCCTCTGTAAAGTAATAAGTAGAGTATTGAAAATCAGTTGAATTTTGAACTTTGTTCTTTATTGCCATTATCTTTTTTTTTTTCATTTTGTAGAAATGTGTCACAGCTATGGATAAAACATGGCATCCAGAGCATTTCTTCTGTGCACAATGCGGCAAACCCTTCGGCGACGATGGCTTTCATGAAAAGAAGGGGAAACCATACTGTAAAGATGACTACTTCGATATGTTTGCACCAAAATGTGGCGGATGTCAGAGAGCTATTATGGATAATTATATTACAGCACTTAATGTACAGTGGCATGCTGAATGCTTTGTCTGTGGGGTGAGTATGCATACAGGCTAATCTTCTCCTTACTTTGAGTTTGGACGAGACATCACTGCATTCATTGTATCCACCATCGCGTAAACGGCCCACCCGTGAATACAACTGGCGCAACTTACACGCTTGCATGCAGTATATATACATGTTATGACATCGCGTCCAATCTCAAAATAAGGTATACATAAAAAATGAATCACACTTACAAAACAGTGTTCAAATTTACTAGTAGGCCTATAGATAAAGAGTTCCGGACAGGACGAGGATGAGCATCTGAAATATTTGGCTGCATGCTGAAATTGTTCACCAGGAATAGTTAAAGATAGATTAGAGTGAATACTTGTATGTAAATCCTCTTTTAACTGTGTCTATGATTAAATCAGCTTATTGTGATGTTGATGTTTGAGCCTGAGGTAGGAACAAATCAGCTTACAGCTTTAAATAATTAGTTACGATAAAGGTTTAGACTTTAGATTGTTCAGATCTCAAAAATTACATTAACCATAACAATATTATATTTTCTTAATTCATAATGTGGCTAACAACCATGTTCTCAATCATATAATTTCTATTTTCTCCCATGCAGGAATGCCGGATGCCTTTCAACGGCTCAAGCTTCTTCGATCACGGCGGCGTCCCATACTGCGAGATTCATTACCATGCAGTACGCGGTTCGCTCTGTTCCGGCTGCAACAAACCCGTCACCGGTCGATGCATCACAGCAATGCAGAAGAAGTTTCACCCGGAGCATTTTGTCTGCGCTTTCTGTCTAAAGCAACTTAACAAAGGGACCTTCAAAGAGCAGAATGATAAGTCTTACTGCCATGCCTGCTTTGTCAGGCTTTTTAGCTAAATTTTTAAGCTGAATTATTTTGTAGATTTTAAACATGTTCTTCCTGTAGTCAGAATGGGGAAAATTACATACTGAATTATTATGAATACCGGTCGCATAAGCTTATCTTATAATTACATACTCAGTAACACTGTAGACAAAAGCTTGCCTTCACACACATGCAAACCGAACCCCACACATACACACACCTTAAATATTTTTCATAACAGTATTCATTTGGGTTATATAAGAAAAAGGGTGGTCATGATATGGCTATAAATTCATATTAAACTGTTATTCTTATCAGTTGGTTACAAGTTTGGGCTTTGACTTCAATGCCCACCTGTGAGACCAAGTTCAAAGCTTGTATTAAAATTCACCTTGGTTGAAGATTGGATGTGATGTTGTAACGCGTATGTAGCTGAATGAGTCGTGTAAGTTGTATTCACGTGCATGAAGTTTTCCAATGGTTGACATTGTATGGTAACGCAACACGTATATGTTGTGATGTCACGTCCAAACTCAAAAAGGAGAAGATTAGTTTAATTTATCAGATTATCAGATCAGATTATCTTCATGTAAACTGCATCTGGCTTTGAGTTTGGCTGTGACATCACTGTGTTTTCTTGAGGTTTGCCGGTCCAGACATTAACATGACATCACATCCAAAGTCAAAGTAAGAATCAGTTTAAATACCCAAGGAAAGTGACCACTGTTAATATTTTGTATCATATTTTATTTTCCAAAGAAATATTTAAATGTAAGGAAAGTCAATCATCAATTCCAAGTTGATAACATCTGTATTGGGTTCATCATGCTGTAAGTGCAAATTTAAAAAGCTATGTGAATGAGACAAAAAAAGATTTCTGTATCTGGATTATTTTTCCAACTTCTGAGGTGCCAACTGCATAATTAGTTTGAAAAAGGTATACTTTAGGTCCCATCTCTTCATCAAGTGTCGAACGGAATAAAGTACACCATGCATTACTGTATGGTGTGTTTATTCAACAGTTCACTTGAAGAACATGTAAAAACTTACACATGATCCCGTAGTTCAACAGAATGAAGGATAGTTGGTACTCTCAAATCAGTTTTTCTCATTTAAATAACCTTGGAAGCTAAGGCTAAAAATGGTATTAAAAGATGATCATTATTAAATTGTAAGTGATGATTTTTTTACAGGCAGTACTTTTATATCAAACCTAAGATTAGGGAATTTTTAAAGAAAAAAATAATCATATAGAAAATCAATTGCGTTGTATATAGAAAATTTTGATCGCTATAGTATATATTGTAAAAAAATTAAATATCTTGTTTTAATTTTAATTTGGAATGACAGTCCAGACTTATAAACAGGTGATGGGATTTAAATAACCAAAGCAATTTTGGGGAGCGTCTGGTAATTTAATGGACTCTGCAATTTGTTAAATAACCAAAGCAATTTTGGGGAGCGTCTGGTAATTTAATGGACTCTGCAATTTGTGTACAAACAAGACTCTGTAAAGCTAATCAGTTTCATGTGTATTACAAGGAATATTTGAGGCTTTTAATTTTCATGGACATTTCAGAATCAAAGCAAGACTGCCTACTTGTGTAAGTGCGGAGTTTGTGTGCAGGGTAACAATATCTCTATATTCGGGAATTTTCAAATTTGGACGACAGATGCTCTATGATGGTAAAATAATACTTCAAGAGATGTGCACATGCGTCGACTGAAGTACGCTCCTTTGAATTCTACAACATGCAGATGGCCTAGCAACCGTCGTGGTGAAGACAATAACATTGGTGTTTTACCGTCGCAGTGGCATCCATCGTCCAAATCAAAAACTCACTAATATCAGCTGTACAACTTCAGTAACTTTGCAATGCAGAAATTTCTATATCTGTAGTACTAGCATTACATACGCAACCATTTCTGTACATAATATTAGCTTGCAATATCTTAACAAAATGCAATTTTCAACAGCCCAAATTATTTGATGTAAAGTTCACTTTAATTTGAGATTCAAGTTTTTAAAGTCATACCGGTGTATTCATGCGTGTACTGTTCACCCGATGGTAGACACAACGCAGGTGGCACAGGTATGTAAAGTGTACCATGAGACCAGAATGGTAGTGATGTCACTCACGGTAAAAACAGCGTGTCTTGATGCACGCCCGCGTTATGCTTGCGCCGTTACTAGTTGCGTAATAAAATGCACGCGAGAGTAAACAAGGCACAGTAAATAACGTGGCGCGCATGGACAATCGCAAACGCATTCA
>JAUMTS010318841.1:0-14221 GCA_032273385.1 Ophiopholis aculeata | reverse complement strand
TACATTGAACCTGTGCTATGTTTAGCAGTAAAATAAAATTGGTTGGTACAAAACATGGCTAACTCCTACAGAAAATTATCGGTGGTGTGTATTTCCTTTTGAGTCCATAAGACAATCAAATCTATACTATATAATTTTGGACACAAATAATATATAGGGCTACAGACACCTAGCGTTCACGCCCAAAACCATCAGTTATTTGTAATGTTGAATTTGCCTTAAGGCGATTGAGTGTGTCTAATAGTGAATTATGACTGTTATTGTTTATATTATTGTAAACATCCCAATACGTAAACCAAGAGCAATATTTGTCATCGTGTGATTTATTGGATTCCTGAATAATGTAAATCGTTCATCAAAATTGATATAACCTTTTCAACTTGGCCAATAAGCATGAAGACACTAATTTCTATGTAAAATTTCTAAATCTTGTGTGTTTTGTGTGATATTTAGTTCTTGTATCAGAACCCTGCGGTATGTGTATGCAATAACCTCATACCACTAAAAAAACTTGTCGATTTTTAAGCAACTGTTTTCCATGGTTTCTTACCAGATATCGCGGGACAGTAACACTACTGCAGCAGCAACTGGAAGAGGCGAGAAACACCACATCGTTATCTCGACGTCTGGGCAAGGCAACTAAGACCAATGTGCAACATCGTGATGGCAACACCAGGGATAGCCTATCGCCACCTACCAGAATGAAACATAGGAAGCGGCGCGTTGTCTTTGATGATCATACAACAGGTGTAACCACAAGTACACCTGCGTGTAACAGTGCCTTGAATTCCAGCTTCCTGTCTGATCATTCATAACAAGGTGCCAATATGAAATGATGTATTTAACTTATCATAATGCGCTGCAAAGCATGTCATAAGGTTGGATTGATTTGAAGGAGGGGGTCAACTTGGTAGGCAACTTTGTTACTCATACCATAGTCTATTGGATTGGCACATTCAAACCTCATAGCCGGACCTTCGTGATACAAAAATCAGAATGCACTGTCAGTCGTCATAATTTTTGTACTAAACCACGTGAAATGAAGACCACCCTCTTTAGCATTACTTTATTTGTAGTGCTTAATTTTATTGTAGATTTGTAAAACATTCCTTTCAGGGTCAAACACATTTGCAATTCATGCTTTGATATATATTTCAGGGTAATATATTTTGTAGATTCTGTATAAAATCACACAATATAATATTAACCATTGATTTAATTGTTTCAAGTAAAGTGCCATGTTCCAAACCAATTTGATAGGTTTAGGTAAATTGCTGACTTCCAGATCCAGTTTAACAAAGTCCCTCCAGTAACAGGTGCTTTTTAGATGAACAATAGCGTATCTCAAAGACTTTTAATACTGCAATTGTACTGAGTTCACTAAAACTAACATGTATTCTAAGGATAACTTATTGTTTAATGTTAAGTTGCGCACTGTTAAGACTTATGCCTGACTTTTAAGGCAGATTTTGCAAGATTTGGTAAAGGCAGATTTCGCAAGATTTGGTAACTATGAATTGAAATAAGGATGTGATGAGAGTCATATCAGTGGGTAGTGATGAAACAAACCATCTCGAGCATGTTTTTAATACGCAGGCGAATTGCACCCGGGCAATAGGTATGCGCAGTTATATGCAAGCTTGAACGCGTATGGAACTTAGTTAAGTGAGACTGCTGTGAAAAATTGTCCATAATTCACTTGTTTTTGCTGTTTATTTAAAAACTCAAGACTGATACCATATTTTTTTTCCTTGGGTATTTTAAAGACTTATTGTCACCAATGAAGGTTTTATCAACAGTTTTGTTGATTTTTAACATAGGATTCTACAGTAAAACATCCCCCAAAATGGTAAAAAAATACCTTTCCAGGAACCAATTTTGTGCAAAACAACAGAAACACCCTCTTTTTATTTCAAAAGTGTGATCAGCATATATGAATACACCATATATAAATATATCGAGAATTCGTATACAATAATTCTGTCTTGTAATATCCACCTTAACAACTAAAAGTCTTGTTTTTATGGTTTTAAAATTTTAATATGGAGAGAAAGTAGTGGACAAAAAAGACAATATTGAATTAGAATGTGAATTTTGCGGTCAGATCATAGAAGTGTACGCCTTGGGTGAAAGTCAATAATAAAATATGTGTCTTCCTGCCTTAGAATTGTATTCAAATTTTTTTAAATATTGTATTGATACAAACACTTTTTACAATTGCCTGAAATTTGAATGACTTAAGATAGATATTTCCATATATGTAAATAGTTGGTGCATTTTAAGGCGCAATGTAGTATCATTTCAGACACGGTTGTAATGTATTTGTATATGCAATTTTTGAAGAAAATAGAATTCAATACCACTAATTTACCTGTTTGAGTCTTATTTCTTGTCTGTTTGTACTAAAATATTTTAAAGCAGTACAAGGACAATAGGTGAGTATTACTTAGGAAGGTTATTAAAATAAATTCCTGCAGTATAAGAAAGATATGCTGCATTACATTATTACATTGCATCGAAGAGGTGCCATTGTTTAACACTTTTCAATGGCACCAAATGCCACCAAAAACTGCTGCATCCGTGCTATGATTCCCACTTTGTCAATTTACCAGCGCTTTGACAATGTTATAACAACTCTAGACGCAAGACAGCTGGCTACCACCCTGGTGATAAAATAAAAGAGACAATGAGTATTTATCAATCGTGCAGACTTGTGAAATACCTTTAACCTGAAAAAAAAAGGTGAAAGTTTAATTTCAAATTCAGCTATTTTAGCTTGTGCTACCATATCAAGATTGGTCAAAATTTATTGATA
This sequence comes from Ophiopholis aculeata, assembly GCA_032273385.1. Classification (NCBI taxonomy): domain Eukaryota; kingdom Metazoa; phylum Echinodermata; class Ophiuroidea; order Amphilepidida; family Ophiactidae; genus Ophiopholis; species Ophiopholis aculeata. Next base: position 11,406 of record JAUMTS010318841.1, on the reverse strand, counting down.
AAAGCTTTTGAACGTTCCCAACATGCTCAAAGTACGACGGGATACCGGACATACACATACGGAGAGAATTAAAGCACCTAGGCATCATTTCTAGAAATGGCAGCATGCAATTAAACTTGGCGTTAGGTGTTAAATGGAATTGAAAATAGATGATGTATGCTTGAAAACTTTGCCTTACATTGCATAGACACTCAGAGTAAAACCCTGCACTTGTTCGCACCTGAACGCTGAATTGACTGATAAAGCAATCCCTCGATGGTGATGAGAAAATGCTCCTACCGGAAATGATTTAATTTGTCTGAGTTAAACATGTGCGCAAGCTTTTAGATCTTATTGGGATCATATAGGAGAGGGTTAAGGAGGCAAGTCCCTTTGTAAATTTAGGCATTTATTGACCCAAAAATAATCAGGAAATTCTTTATTAATAAGAACCATTTTTAATAAGATTTGCAGACGATTATATGCTCACCATTCCAACCAAGTCTAACAATCTTTGCACGTGGCTGATAGATTCTTAAAAAATTGACACAATGTATTCATGTGAAACAGTAAAGTAATGAAAAATGACAATAAGTCACTAAATAACCCTACAGTAGGTCTCTATAAATGTGAAATATAAAACCGGGACATTAATTTTTTTAGTATGCTTTGTAAGGAGTAACTTGATTAAGAAATTACATTTTTGGAAATAGCTATATTCAGAGAATCCATTTTTGGCATAAATTTTGAACAAAAATGCGGATTTTTTTTGAGAAAATCCCAAAACCACTTTTTGGCTAGACATTTTTCAAAGAAGCTACAACAAATAATGTTGAGTAAAAATGCCCAAATAACTTTAATTTCATAAAAAGGCACATGGCTAGGAACTGTTTTCTAATTTTTTTTATTTAACCTATTATTTTTTGACCAAAAAATTGATTTTTTAAAATATTTCAGCCCTTTTTTTGGCACTTTTGGGTCAAAAATTAAATAGAAGTTTAAGAAAACTGTTCCTATTTCGTGTGTATTTTTATAAAATTCAAGTAATTTGGGCATTTTTTACTCAAAATAATTGTTTGTAGCTTGTTTGGAAAAATTTCGAACCAAAAACGTGATTTGGGGAATTTTCTCATCAAATTTATGCCAAAATAGATTCTCTGACCGAATTCCTTCCTAAAAGGTTTAGTTCGATGTACATTTATTAATGGTTTAAAAGTTACAGAGCTCGAAAGTTACACAATTTTTTTAATTTGCACTACCCTTAATAATTGGAAAAATCCACTGCAACAATGTTCTCTTATTATGACTTTATAAAAACTGAGTACAATTTAAGTTACAGCGTACGTATCATTATGTTTTCTTAGGTCTGTTGGACCAAAGTGTATGATTTGTGTAACTAGCCACAATATTACACAAAGTGGTAAGTTCTAAAACAAAAAAGAACTTTATGAAGAATTTTGCTAAAAATGAATGTTCAAGGACATTTAGAACAATATAAAATTGATAAGTGCACATTAAAATCGTGTACGCATTTTGTAACTTGTAATTAAAACAATTATAAAATTATAATGTGAAGCGTAATGTTGAATTGGGAACAGGAAAAAAAGAATTCTAACGGGGGTTTCACAACCTCTACCTGTAGATATGGCCTTGAAGGGTTGTTTCGTCACGGTGGTGTAGCTATAAGTAGCGAAACTTGGGAGGCCTTGTTGCCAAATGTACCAGTACGGAAATTGTAGACTGCTCACTGCCACAATCATTCTGCTATTGCGAGGACATTCTTAATTTTTAGCAAGACAGTTTTTTGCTTATTTTAAAAACTCTTCAACCCTTCAGCTATTCAGTTTTCCATTCTAATTACTGGTGATGCTCATATATGAGATATTTCTAGTTTATCTATAGCTTGAAGTTTCAAACAATATCCTGCACTAGTGTAAATTAAACAAAGAAGAATAAAGTACATCCCAAATCAACCCCCATTTGCTGTAGAGCTTGGAGGTGTCGCTTTTTGTGTGTGAAGAGCTGTTCATATGTCTAAACACGTCAGACAATAGATGTACGCAGCTTACTATGACAAGTGATATCTAGCTATCATGATGTTTAGCATAAAGAGGAAAAAAACCTTGTAGATATGAACCATGGGGCACTTATTTTAATAAGCGCAGCCATACATTTACTGAAGGATTTTGATTTAAAAAATTCAAACCTTAACAAGGATTTATCTGAAACTTTGAGGGGACTTTGAAAAACGCCGAACTTTACCATTTTAGCCAGCAAAACTCTATCGAGACAGACACCACCAAATCAGAATTACCTTATTCTTCATTTTCGGTCATGGCTACGTACAGTAATATATTTGAATCCCCCACCCCCGTGATATGCAAGAAAGATGCATTAACTTTCAGATTGTCACTTCACTCTTTATGCCTGGTTTCTTCATCACACAGAAGTGTGATTGCAGAATCATTGTTGACGTTAACATTAAATTGACTAAACTGAAGAAAGATAATTTAATGTGTAGCTGAAGGTTTTTTTTAGAGTTTCCATATAAATCTTCAACATTTGTGGCTGTCTTATTTAAAGTGTTTTAGAAAATGTTGAGATTTCAGTTCCATACATCGTTTGTGATGTGCGAAAACATGGAAGGTTATTTTTTCTTGGAATTTTATTATTCACTCACGTTCATGTAAATAATGGATACGCATTCTGTAGTCTTTATTTAGTTGATTAACTGAAAGTACGTCAAGTCAAGAGTATCCTCATTAGAAGACAGTTGATGGTAAACAATTCCAGAAGATTGAGCCAAAATGTACTTTAATTATATTTTAAAATCTCCAATTTCTATTCCGAATAGAAAAAGAGGTGTATCCTTTGTGTAAGATAGAACCATAACCCTAACCCTAACAAAATATGTGCTATCTTACATGAGCTGTGTACTCCACTCTTTAAAAACCTATGTATATGTATATATTCATCAGAAGAACAAATATGTGTAAAATGTAGCAATGTTAGGCTATCAATAAAATGGTGGCAATACCCTTCAGGACTTTTTAGCTTGTTGAAAGGTAAAAGATACAGTATCAAACCTTACTTTAAAGTATGTTGCTGGTCTTGATAGGTGTGAATGCATTGGATGTTTGTTTGGAAGTCATTGGGTCATCCATGATCTAGCCATAAACTTGAGTATATATGAGATAATAAAGTAACCTATAGTCATTTAAATACAAACAATTATTTTAGATGTGAACTTATTCTACTTAGAGAATAAAAAATGGGTTGTTTTGTTTTGCCTATTTTAGATGGTGTCATAATGGGTTATTCTGGAAATTAATGGCACACCCCCTAAAGAAGACAAGTATATTTTTGTTGACATTTTTGGGAATTCCCAGGCTTTGAATTCCTATGTCTTCTTGAGGGGTTAGTACTTTTTCATTCAAAAACTTTGGGAATTCCTATGTCTTCTTTACTATTTTGGCTAATTGCGGGAAATGTTTTGGGAATTTGCACTAAAATCGGTTAAATTTTTTGGGAATTCACGAATTCCCATGTCTTCTTTACCCCTGCGACTAATAAAAAGGTCGATTTATTTTGTAATTTCGCACAAAAAAGTACAGGTTAAAACCTTGGGAATCCCATGTATTCTGTAGGGGGTGTACTGTTAATTTCTGGAATAGCCCAAATTTCAAAGCTACATAATATAAAACGCATTAATTTTAAGTTCAAATGTGGACCACAAAACCAATTAATGTACTTTTTAAATAATGTGTTTTAATTTTATTGTTGTAAATTTGAATAAAAAAATGTTTTCCAGTTACATGTCATGTATATAGTGTATGTAGTACATGCCAAAATGTTTGTACATTGCAATTTCAGAAAGCAGGGCTCATGAACATAATATTTGTAATTGACCTTTCTTTTACTCCTTTACAGGATCCGCTATTCGCAACATTTCAGATGGGTGCAGGTCGTGTAAGTAACTTTATTTTGTTGGATATTAGTGCTGCCAAAATGTACGTATTTAAAGAAAACGTATAATAAAAATAGATAGAAAGGCAACAGTGGTTGCTGAAACATCCACAAGTAAGTGCACAACATTGGATCAGAATTGAGAACCCTTCAATTATGTGTATATTTGTCCTCAGGGTTGTTGAAACCTCTACTTACATTACAAAACAACTACTATTAAATTTGTCAAACTCTTCCGTGTAATCGCTACGAGCTGCATAACGCATCTTTTTCACAACTGGAAATGGTTGGTGTCACATGGGTAGGCGCAGTCATCCTCAAATCTGTGAATAGGGGAGGTGTAGCTTTGACATTATACCTTTCACTTGGCTATTTTAAAAGTAATTTAATTATATATCGTCTAAATTTGTTTTGTCAATGGGAATTGTTATTGCCAGATAAAATAAGACTTCTGTGCTTCTTAACAATAGGAATAGCGTGGCGCACTGGTTATGGCGTTAGGAAACAGTGCGAGAGGACCCGTGTTCGGATTCCCGGCAGGGTCGCTTGTTTGGGATTAATTCGGAATTTCTTTTAATTATGTAATCAATACTTTCATCAGTAATCACGCTACTCCTCGGGCAAGGCGGGTTGGTTTAGTGCTTATACGTGCCTTTCACCAATGCAATAGTTGTATGTGAACTTGGTTTGCCGATTCCATAACCGCCTTGGTAGGGTTTCTCCGGGCAGTCCGGTTTCCTCCTACATTCCAAAAATTGGACTTCGTCCCTTCTTCTCTGTCAGATATTGACCTTGGTCAACTTTACAGAGTATACTTATAGATGTAGATGTAGAATTATGAGACTTCTACGCTTTTTAATAATTTGACGTGCCTTCAGTGCCCTCAGTTGAGAACGGATGTAGCACAACCGTAATGACGTATAACGCTACGTCAAATTTAGTAGCATAGATGTTATTGCATGATATATTCGTATTATTGAAGTAAAATATAAAGTACATCTAGCACTGGACTTACATTTGATGAGCAACACGACGTTGCGACCTGTACCACAGGTCTTCTACGGGTGAAGTGAGACCCTTTGGATTAGTCACGTGAGAGACGGCTTAGTATTTCACGAAGTGCCCCGTCCCAGGAGTGAGACAGGTTGAAACGTAAACCTTCCCTCTTGTTCAGTGTTGGGTGTTAAATCCTCTCCCAAATAGCTTCTTTGATACCTTTTCTGTGCCACTGTTCCTCTTTGTCGAGGATTATGACACTTTTACAATCAACATCATGTCCAGCAGAGTCTTTTATATGATTGTATACTGCAGATTTACTTTATCTTTTACTTCATGTTACGACTACTGGATGACTGAGAACATTCACTTTCATATTCCTATTATTGTTCACCAATTAAGTAAATTACAAAGAAAGGTATTTAAAATTCTACGCTTCTTTATTTGACGTGCCTTCAGTACCTTCAGTTGAGGACGGATGTAGCACAACGGTAATTACGCATAAAGTTACGTCAAATATAATAGCGTAGAAGTTATTGCATGATATTTTCCTATTATTGTTCACAACCTGCACATATTAACTCGCTATAACTGTGGATGGATGCTTTCATGGATAGACTAGGCAAAATGATTAGCCAAACTCACTCTGCAAAATGTGCTTAGGCCACGTGGATTATAAACTCAGATAGGCAAAGTGCACAATAAGTCACCTGCATTTTTACGGTTCAGGAAATGTAATAGAACAATTATACATGAAGCTAAAATGGTCTTAGATAGTCCGGGTGACAAATGCAAATCGTTGATCGTTATACTAACAGCTTTAAGTGTAATTAAAAGATTATATATTTGTTTATAAATACTGGATAATAGGTTTTGTCCGTGTTTGCAACAAAGTATGTTTAAAATTGTAAGCTAAAATTGCAGTGTAAATATAAGGAAACATATATGTTTAAAATAACAAGCACTTATGTACTGAACGTTCAAAGCCATTTTCCTATTAAACGAGATCTAGACCAGATAACAACACTTAAAGCAAACATGGAATGTTATTTCCCCTAAAAGCGTCTGGATGGAAAACATCGCTACGACCCAGATTCCACCGCAAATATCCCTCCCTTCGCTTAAGTTCACTAGCTATATATATAAGGTTTAGGGCAAAAAGGTTTCAAAATACAGGATTTTCTGAAAAAATGGTTGTGTAATAGGATAATGGTTCTGAACAACATAATGTGACATATCATATCGAAAGGTACCTTAAAGGTTGACAAATTGGAATTTAGTTTTAGATATAAGACAAAGGTAATAAAAGTCACTGCTACTGTTTGAACTTTTCACATGTTTTAAATCATAGGTGATCTTGTAACCTAATTTAGTTAGTCAAATCCAATTGGTAGGTTCTGTAAAATAATATTAATCAGCTTAAAATTACATTTTTACCTTGTTTAACATGAAATGTTAAGGTACCTATTGTTATGATTATATTATAGTTCTTCGATGTCAGCAGCAAATCTAAGCACTTACATATACCAATAATCGTATGACAACTTCATTCAACTTCACTAGAAGCAAATTGCTAGTGATTAGTAAATAGTTATAATGATAATAAGGGCCAGGGTCGGAAAATAAATTGTTTTGAATTAAGATTTCAAACCTTTTTGTAATAATATATTAACCAAACATGATTTATGTGATGATTCTGAAGTTGTAGGAAATATAGATTTCCACAACCGCAGATTTGAAGAAAAAAAACTTTATTTTTCTGATGTGGCTTACAGAAATATAAAGAAAAGCAATTACAAAATAACATAATTGCATACATTCTTTATCGTCTCACAAATAATCATAGGTTTCATAACTGTGTATGTCCGTGGCAAAAGGGTGCAGTTGACGGAATATACTTACGTGTCTCTTTTCATCACTATAATACTTTATGTTCATATTGATTGACCGTGATTTCAAATATTTCATTTCATGCTTCATAAGTTATTATTTTTGATTTGTTCGCATTGTAGTAGGTGATTTCTTCGTGCTGTCCTTTGTTCGAATATATGAGCTTGACTGGTGAAGCAGAGAAATTATATATTTGAAATCACGGTAAAAATTGGTAGACTAATGCAAAAGACAAACGACCGCCTCTGTTGAAACTACGCCAAAACATATGGAAGTCAAGTACACAAAGGCTGTGATTTTAAATAGGCTAGCTCCCTTTTAGTAACTATGTGAGCATTATAATAAAATATAACCCCCTTCAAGTGTGTATATAGATTGAATAAATTGCGGTTGCACTGATATATTGAGTTAAATGTAGGTGCCGACAAGTGCATATTTTTGCCACGGATATACACCGTATATGAAGATAGCACTTGCCGTTTATTTATACAAAACACGTTTCATCCAAATTCATATTAAATTGTAGTCGAGTCCACGGCGTGCGTGTCGTGAGGCAAACGTTTGTCTAGCAACGAAATGTTCAGACGCACTAACTATGCATTATGGCGCAAACAGTGAATGCGTGTGTCAACACGCAAACATAAATCGCGCTAGGTTTTGCGTGTTTACCTCGCTGCGTAGCGTCTAGTTTTTGTTTGCACAACAACGATTGCGTCAAACCCCACTTCCTCATAATCACACCTGGGCACGGTGTTTTGGTGATCTCTGTGTACACGGGTTGCACGTGGTTAGTTTCTTGTTGTGTCTGACACACAAGACTATACCACCATCTGTCGTTGACTAATGCCCTGTTTTATTGAGAAGCTCACATAGAGTGACGACGTCATTTCCAGAAGGTCTATATTGTTATGTTTAATTCGTTGATAATCACTCCCCCTTCTTTTGGATTGAGCATTAATGTTCAAAATGTAGTCCAACTGGCAGTTAATGTTGTTAATGTTACGAACCTTGTTATGCATATTTAATGTTAAACTTCTTATTTCTCAACAAGGGGATAGCGTGGCGCACTGTTTAGAGCACTAGGTTTCAGTGCGAGAGGTGCCGGGTTCGATTCCTGACAGGGTCGCTGTACTTTCATCAGTAATCACGCTACTCCTGGGGCAAGGCGGGTTGGTTTAGTGCTCATACGTGCCTTTCCCCAATGCAATAGTTGTATGTGAACTTGGTTTGCCGATTCCATATCCGCCTTGGTAGGTTTTCTCAGGGCACTCCGGTTTCCTCCCTTGGTCACCTTTACAGAGAATACTTATAGATAGATAGAAAACACATGAAGGCGCTTAAATAGTTTCTGACCCCTTAAATAATATCACAATGTGTCTGTGTTGCTGTTGCTAATATTAAATTAAAAGAAAAAAGTACGTTGCAATATGTCTCTGTATCTTATTGCCCAGTATTGCAATGACCACAATGAATTGGATTGGAAACAAATATATAATAAAGTGCGATGTTCCCATACAAATCTGTAATCCTAACCCTCAACAAGACTATTAACCCTCGTCTTACTAAGCATTTCTTGTTACACGGTCTTCCAAGGAAGAACCCATTTATACGCTTCGTAGCCCTATGCCCTCTTTGTCCATCGATACCTAACTAAATTCCAATATATCTCGTATGATGTCAACATGACGTCAAAAAACACGACCAATCTCAACAATTAGCTCTTACACATACGGGCCAAAATTGATCTTGGTCCCCAAAAAAGTTCCAAACATCAAAATTTCACCAACTTACTGGCTTATAAGATAAGAAAAAGGCCGTAAGAAGATGTCACTGTAGACAGATTTGTTTAAATATTCCAACAAGGTTGACAGGTTTTTTTTCATTGAAATCTAACCTACTATGGGGTAGTTAAAATAATTCCGAACACGAAGATGTGTTATATCTACATGCGCATTATTTCAAAGGTTCGTTAACCTGACCATTTGTGGCTTTAATCCGAGGGTTCGGATTAACAAATTCAGGTTATTTTTCTTCAGATTAACGAGTTTTCGGATTAGTACGCCTTATATCATTTTCGTAACAATGAGCCTTCGGAATAGCGAACCTTCAGAATAATGCGGTGACTCCAGTGTTTTCCTCCTTATTAGTTAAGTCTTCAATTAAATATAACAGGTGTTAAAGTCTTCAGTTATAATATTTAAATGGTAAGTGAGAAAAAGTGTGTTTATTTTGGATCAAATCCTTGGGACAATGTGATTTCTTACTACATGTATATACCTGTATTTATATGTATACACTTCTCTCCATGAAAGGTTGATATTGAGACTCATAAAAAGATTACGATCGGGTAATGAGGTCATACTAACGTGTTATAGATAATACAAATAGTTTTGAACTGGCAAACCAAAGACAGACGACATATACACATATTAATTTAACTTAAAATAGCATCAGCATCATTAAAGTTAGGTTACACCATTGCGATAGATCTTCAAGTTTGTTTTGATCCATTATGATCATCATGTCTATCCACGTTGAACCTAATTTTTACCGAAAATACAAAACACCGCCCTCAACAAAGCTGCGGATGCAAGTGGAAACACCAAATCTATGCTTGAAAGCTCATGATTGTTCTTCGGCGATTGTACATCCATCATGATAACGCCATTTAGTCAATTGGTAATTATCATACCAAATTCTACTTGTCGAAATTTTGGACGCAAAAATTCAGCTTAAAAAATATTTTTGGTTGTAATAATTTTCACATTCTAGATTTGATAACCCAATAAATGCATTTACAACGAAATCGCTCTTTAGTCATAAGTGATCGCTTTAAACGACCAAACAATGTGCAATTTAAGCTAAAACATGTAGAAGTGACTACTGTTTATTAAAAGGATTGAAGTGGATTTAATTAATTTAATGCGATCTTAGACCCCGCAGCAGCTTAACTGTACTAAATCCTACTATTTTTTTTTTATCAAACGTGTCGTAATTTGCACACGCAATATCAACTTGAATTAACTGGAAGTTGGCTTTTTATGGTAACCAAGGTGATCGGGAAAAAAACACAACAAACACCCTCTAGTTGAGAGCTGGACATGCTTTATCAAAATTATCTCAGAACGAAAGAGGACGCCACACGGAAGTATCACTTCCTATTATCTCTTAGAGGTGGTTCTTTTGACTTTACTTGTACCCTTAGATATATTAGACGGTATGAACTCTTGATAAATCGCAACATTTAGGATTACAGAGGACACCATGGGGTTCTACCCCAACCGGAAGGAGGTGTTTATCTTACTTCAACTGCTCTTTATTTTAGGTAAGTTACTTCTTGTGTGTGTTATGTTGGTGTTTAATATATATTGTATATATGTATACAAATATCGTCACCTTATTAAACTAATGGCCTAAGTCAAATTTTGATTTATTTTTTCTGGCCCATTAAAATCACTTATTCATGATGCTGGCTACCAATTTAGATTTTTTTTTTTTAGCCTTATTCAAAGTGATTTTAATTGGCTCAAACAAAAATCAAAATTGATAGCCAGCATCATAAATAAGTGATTTTAATGGGCCAGAACAAACAAATCAAAATTTGACTTAGGCCATTAGTTTAATAAGGTGACGATAATGTATAGCTAAATTAGCTATTCCAGTTAAACTATGCACCCATATAAAGAGGAACTAAATATTATTTCACAATAAATCTTGAAATCCAAGTGTAATCGGGTAGGGTACTAGAAACGGGTATAGGGGAATAGGAATAACGAACATTTGTCTGGAATTCCTTCAGTATTCAACTGTTTTTCCTGGAATTCCAAAAAAAGCTTTATAGTTCCTGACCTTGCTTTGAAACCAGTCTGGAATTCAGAGTTCTTCTATGGTGTGGCTGCGCCCACAATTTCTGTAATAACTCAACAAGTACAATGAATATGAAGGTAACAATTTGGGAAGATAATGAAAAAATTATGGAGTTTCTGTTAATTGTTAATTGATAACATGGTTCTTTTTGAACAGCGTGATCCGTGATGGCCGATTTGCTTTGTTCCCCCACTGATTGCTTTTTAGCTTGACGCGTATAAAGTTCTTGTTGAGATTTGCAAGGAGCGAAAGTATTACAAATGGAGACTAATGCAAGTGCACGGTTTATCCGCGAATCACTTTGGATTCGCAAGAAAGGAACTAATATCATGAACGGTGACGAGGGGAGCACACTTTTTAAGTCACGTTTATGATCCTCTTCTTACGTCACAAGACCTACGTCATACTGGAAGTCCGAGTAAGAAGAAGGATCACTCTTGAGGAAGTTCTTCGTTAATGACGGACGAAACTGTCAGGTATGAAAGTTTCAACCTAATTCATCGTTATTAACACCATTATTAACAATAATTGACCCCGGTTAATCAAGTATAAAGTATCAGGTTTATTTGTTTTCATCTTATCAACAACATACAGAAGTTAATCGGAACATAAAATAACAGGAATTAGAGACGTGGATGTCATCAACAACGCAAAGCGTGAGGCTGATGGCAACCAGGGGTTACAATATTAGATGAGGGAAAATACTTA